>PNEQ01129168.1:0-22200 GCA_003012365.1 Medauroidea extradentata
TTCCCCCACCTCAGAAACCCGCCGAGCAATCCACAACCCTTTCCAAACTTTGTCGTCAATACAAGGACACTGAAAACAAGCCGCCTAGACGGTAACGAGACAATTTCAGCCGCATCCTGAGGGACCTGCACCGCCTTCAGCTACCTTTAATCAGCCCTATAAAAACTCCGGAAAAACCTACACCATTACCACACCCCCGCATCCAGCAACTGAAGAGGGAAGCCGACTTCGAGCCGAAGCCTGTGTTGGACCGAAAACGCCGCCTCCTGAGGGAGCTCTTCTAAGAATGGTGAGAGGTCAACACGCCTACCCCCTTTATAAAAAGTGAGAATTTTCCCGCTCTGCTGAGAGACTGTGTCGTGTCGACTACCCGGGAAACCACTCTCCTTGGGACATTTAGCAGCCTCCCCTCCCCTTCAGGGAACTCTCGTGCTCACACCTCATTGCACCCTGAAGGAAACCTAAAATAAACCCCCTTTTGCCAGCAGAGTGGCGACAATCTCCAAACAGCTTCTATGCTGCAACTAACACACACACACAGCAAACATGTTACATCACAGTGGGAAGCATCACATATTCACTTGTGTCGGATACAAAAATATGTAATATTGTGTTTTACCTTAACATACATACATAATTCTGTTCAACTTTAACATGTCACCTATTATGTCATCCCATCAAAATTATTTATTTTAACAATTAATATTATTTATTTTAAAACCCTCCTAAGTTAAATGATAACAGTCACTGGGTCAGTTCAATAAAATATACAAAAAGATTTAATATAATATGCTGGCATAATATTATTGGCCCCAGAGAATGACAACGAGCAGCATGTTTTATTTATGATAATGAACCAGTGTAGCTCTAGTTATAGAACACATTTACTTCACACAACACAAGACTTTACTGTCGCTGATGATCAAAAAAATTGCATACAAACATTTCAACATTTAATATTCTAACAAAAAAATTTTGTTTCGCATAAACATGCTACTGGGCATAGATTAATAAAAGGTGTGATTTATACATAGGTAAGTACCGTCTTCAGTTTTCTTTATAGTGAAATTCCATCCTTCTTCCACAATATCAACATTTAATTTGTAAGTGGAGAGAAAAATATTGTTAGCTTCTTAAAAAATAAGTGTAAAAAAGGAGAAGAAAAGATCAACTGAAGTGTAAATGGCAGGAATACAGTACATTGTTAACAAAGGGTAAATAATGAGAACCAGAAAAAATGGTGTATTTAAGGGGAATATGTAATTTAGGGGAACGTCAAATTACATACATATAAAAGTCCTTGCATAACGTATTCAAATCAATTGTATTTTGTTAACATGACTTATCCAATATTTTTATTGAAGTGCCCACAAAATATTTGATGGCTGCAATAAACAGCTATACACGTCTATTAAGTATCGCTGCTTGCAAGTTGCACACCTGCCACGTCTACTCTTCTTCACCGCTCTTTGGTCGTCACTATGGTCTTGACAACAGCGTACATTTAGCAATCATGTCATATTAAACAAAAACATTGACAAACATTCATTTGTCACTACACAGTGGTTTATTTATTTATCCAAATATTTTTTAGTTGACATTAATTCTTTTTAAAAAGGCGTACTCATAAAACGCTGTCTCCCAAACATTTAAGCCAAACATTAAAAAATCATCAAAGATTTTGGAAAATAAATCTTCATCCTATTGTTTATTTTATGATTGGTAAGTTATTGGTAACTTCACTGCCAATTACTGTCTCCAATGTAAGATGGATGTTTTAATCAACAATATCACCGCACCGATAGTCGCATGGCGCGATGAATGTGACCTCAAAAAGTTCAAAGGAATAGTACATTATTGGTTCGTACTTCGTGGTCACTAATTTTTATTTTGTAAAATTTGCAGTTTTTCAGGCAAAGAATTTGTTTCTGCACCTTAAAATATTTAATACATTGTGTGCTGCATTACTTGATTTTGTTAGCTGTTGTAAGTTACTTGCAAAAAATTTGTTTTCATCTGGAAATAAAATTGCCTATCATCAATGAGTGGAAAAAATGAGTTCTCAAAAATACTGGCAATCAGAATATATATTTTTTACATTGGATGTTATACATTTCACTGTTCACATTATTAATTTCATTTTGAAAACTTTTAAGTTCCACTTCAGTCCATCAGTGAATAAAGCGTACAAGCACCTATGCTAGCCTAGCCATATTTAAATGATAGTAGGGAAGTCATGTAACGCTTAGATCAATCTATTAAATCTAATGCTAAGCTAACCTCTTGACAAATGCTCAAGTAATTTACCCATTATAATTGGGTGATACACTTGCATTGTTTGCAGCCAGATACCTACAGTACTTTATTTTTAATGCCTAGTATAATATATTTGTGGCATCTTGTAGATGGTGCCAATGTAACAATAATTCATTAATAAGTTACTCTTTTATAAGTTATTACTGTATTTGAAGATAAAAAATACTTCATTTATGATACTAAATTGAGATATTTTTTGTCAAACGTGGCACAAGAGATTTTTTTAATGGGAAAATAAGTATATACTTACTTATATTCAAATTTGAAACTCTGTATTTGCACTTAATTTGTAAATCTTAATATTCAATTCAAAAATAAAAAATCCACTATTCGCACACCTCTAGTTGTTTTGGTTCACGCCGCTTTTTGGCTGTATCAAATTTAGTAGTCTAATTTCAGAACTTATGAGGAAATTGACATTTAAGTAATGTCACATTTATCATTTGTAAAATCAGCAAAACAGTCTTAAGAAGTTTCCTGCTTATATGTTTGAGATAGTTTTACAACTCGTCTATAAGTACATACCTACACTAAACTTTTTAAGTTTTCCTGACAGCACACATTATTTCATTCTGTTCTACTACAAACATCTTAATATGTATTATATTATTGAGATTAGAACAAATTACATTTCCTCTGGCAATACAAATGGTTATACAAGTCACAGGTGTTGTTTATACTCCTGTACATCCAGCCAGCTGGTACGATAACAACTATAAAGCTTTCTGTTGCTTCTGATAGTAATATTTATTCTGTGACAATTATATCATCTTTTACATCCACATTTGTTTAAAACCAAGGTAAATAACTAAAATGGTTAAAGGAATATAAACCCCCATTAGTGTATATGTAGACAACTAAATAAAGAAATAAAATTGTATGCATTGTACTCAAAATATTGCAGAAAAAAAATATGGAACCCATAAAGTATTGTGTACTTGGTATTGGAAATGAAAAATAGGTAGGTACTGGAACTTGAGAATTTTACAGGATGTACATTAATTATCTTTACAACTTTATACTAATAACTTTGGAACTATACAAGATAACAAACAGTTTTCAACATGCAACAAGGAAACTCAACGTTTTTTTTTTCCCTTATTGATACACGCCAGTGTGTGTACTCCTAGTGGCATGGATAATGTACAGTTGGTATTAAATTTCTCTCCATGTATACTCCAGCATATCCACAGTGACATGTTAAAATGCATGTCTTCAAGTCTTGCAGTTCCCGGCGGGGTCGGTCCCCGGATTTTCGCATGTAGGAATCGTGCCGGACGATGCCGTTGGTCGGCTGGTTTTCTCGGGATCTCCCTTTTACCTGCCACCTCATTCCGGTACCGCACCATACTCACCTCATGTCACTCCTCACCAGCGCTGAAGACAATGTTAAGGGCTGATCTAAATCACTCACTCACTCAAGTCCTGCAGATCTGTTACCTTGGTTTAGTATACCTGAACCTTTACAAAACCCCATAGGAAAAAGTCGAGTGGGGTAATATAAGGTGATCGTGGTGGCCATAGAGTCGGACCATCTCATCCAATGCACTTGTTGGAAACTTTTCACCAAGAAATTGGCGGACAATGAGGGACCAGTGAGGTGGTGCCCCATCCTGCTGGGAAATGACGTCAGGTTGCAGATGGTCCAGTTGTGACACAGCAAACTCTTGCAATGTGTCCAAGTAAACACCACTTGTGACTGTAGACTCCATGAAAAGAATATGACCAATGAGGCAATTGTGCATAAGTTCGCAACACACATTGATTTTGGGACTGCCTTTTCCCATTTCATGTATGACGTATTGGCAACAACTCCCAAAGTCCAATGGCCTTTACTCTCCAGCTCCCCAAGAGCCTTCCTAAAGGCGCTATGAACCTATTCCAAAAATGGGGCAAGTTTCTAATATGTCGACCAACAATTGCTTACAGCAGGTTAGTGAGCAAAGGAGGCATACATTCTTGAGCAAAGAAAAGTATACATGTCTGGTTTTCAAATACGTGTATTACCTATTAAGTTTCATAGCGCGTAAAACTTACAGTTCATAAATACTGACTCACAAAACACAGTACTTTAAGAGAATCTCCAGCAATTATACACTTTTAAAGCAGGTCACAAAAGTCCTTTTGAGTACACAACTCATTCCAACATGTATACAACAACTCGAGTATATCATTTTCTTTCTTATACGACTTGCAAACACCATGCTCCTAACATGCATTTGTCGTACAATTGCACCTTTCGTTAAGAACCTCATCCAGCCTGGGGAGTAACACTTGGGATCCTAATGCTGATTTCTTCCAATAATTCCAACCTTGACGCCTCAAAAAATCCAAGAGACGTTCGTAAAGTTTATCTGAAGCTCCCTTGCGCCCTCACACTCGCAAATACATGCCAGGTAGTAGTCTTTTCTCGGGTTTCACCCAAAACTCTGAATCTGCGAAGGCAAGAAACTACTGTCTCGTGGTGACAAGGTTTACTCACCGAGGATCCGATGGGCCCAAACACACGGATGCCCACTCATCATACACTGAGGAGGGCACATCTGTCCAGTAACCAGCTAAGCCAGTAAGCCAACAGTGCCCACATCTGTCAATGTCGTAGAATATGCCAACACATCATTGCTGGCGACATATACCAGTGGCAACACACACTCACTATCAGCTCGACGTCCAACCTGAGAGTGGCCTCTCGCTGCACCCGACGCCACACAGCGACTCGACCCTCACCCTTCCTCCTACCTACAGCGCCACTGCCGACGGCCAACGGGACCAAACCCCCTTCACCCCCCCCCCTCTCCATGGCTAGTGGCGTGGCAGGTCCGATGGGACAGATGAGGCTACAGCACCTTCAACCGGGGCAAAACCCCTCAAAGAACCAGCCGAAGCCGACCACCATTTAAAATGCAAAAGGAATAAAAAGCCCTAACCCAGGAAAATAACCCTGCCCAAAAACAAGGGCATAAAATTTAAAAAAACCCACCCCAACTCCTTAAAAAAACAAGGGGGACAGTGGTTCTGATCCCAAGATACGATCATTATGACGATTCAATTTGCCTGACACATGAAAAGTTAACTCATCGGAGAAACAAATATTTTTTCCAAAAGTCATTACTTGCATCAGTCTTGGCAAGGAACGTAAAAAAATCTCTATAAGTTATCTTCGTGCATGTTGAAACCATTTGTTATCTTGTATAGATTTAAAGTTATTAAAGTCAAAAGTTGTAAAGATAGATAATGGACATCCTGTATGTTATGTTTGTAATCCTATGGTGAACCAAAATTAATTACATTTGTGCAATACCATAAACAAAACTACATCACGGTAACCATAAAAACCAGTTGTCGTTTGTTAAAATATTTGACACTCTTACAAAAAATATTAAGCTTATTTTGAATTCCCAACACCTTACATCTTTAAATAGCTTATTGCTTATAACCTTTATAGGTGCTTAGTAAATAACTTAGACCTAATCACATTACTGAGTTAATACAGATAACTCACCTCACGAGTGACCTATTCGAACAAGGGATGTGGCTGCAGCAAATGAAGATACGTATGATCTTTGCTCATTTAAATGAAAGGCTGTGTTTGAAAGGACATTGTTACTGTCTAACCATTATACAAGACCAACAGATATTGGTTCAATGTTGGGACGACAAACTGATTCTTTGATACCCCAACACCTAGAGATGGTGAAATGTTATGAAATCAAAGCCGATAATTTTCATTACCGATTAGTAATGAACCCTAAAAATGGTGACTTGCGAAATTTGAAAAAATGCCACAAAATTTGGCACAATTATAAGTTTTCTGCGAAGTTCGACATAGTGGTATTTTCTTCAAAAACGAAGTTCACACAAATGCAGACGTCCTGGCAGATGTTTTGTCACATGTCATTTGTAACACAATCATCAAAACGCATGTTTTCCTTTACGATACTTGAGGTTTAATTTAATTAGTGTATCGTTACTCTTTAATGTCAATTAGCCCAAGTGGACCGTTTCATCAGATTTTAACAATTTTCACCAATATTTAATTAATATTTCATACATTCAACTACATAATCCAAATATTTAAATTTCACATGTTGCACCACGATGTGAAAGTCACATTCACGACCATAAATATTGTATTCATGTTTCAACACATACTTGGCACACATACGTCTGTGAGCATGCGGTATTGCAATCTCGATATACTATCTCAACAAGATGGCAGTAGAGCGATGGTAGTGGCAGCAAAAGTTCAAAGTCCTTGTTTACATGAAATTTTTGTTTTGGGGAAGTGGCAAATTATAATTTTTATTTTTATAATGTAGGTAACATTGCAGCACAGATTCTTGTGTAAACAGCAATATGGGTAAGTGTAGGAACACAAATCAAAATGGTTCAAATGTAGGAAAACATAATTTTCTGCTATTTCATCACAAGACAAACAGCAATATTTGGTCTATTTAGGTAGGTACGTTAGACAAACCAACTAATTTGGACCATGTATATTTCTAAATAAGTAATTTTAATTATAAATCTGCTTAAAGGGAGTGAATAAACTGGAGGAAATTTTTATATTAAACCTGAGGGAAAAAAACTGATATATAATAATTTTTTATAAATATGTAGGGTATTATGACATCTAGTAACTAAATAAAAAAAAAAGATAATTTTAAGTAATGTTTTAATTTACATCAAATATATATCAGGACTATGTTACAAACATTGAAAATCAATAATAATGAGGCAAAGTCAAACCTTCTTCAGTTAACTGTAACCACGTTAAAAGTGTTTCACAAAAATCTCCAGCAGTTGTTTACTGTAGGTAAAGAGAATTGAAAAGAATTGAGAATCAACAGGGAATTGAGAACCTGTACCACTAATTGAAACACTGGAATAAACCAATTACAGTGGAACCCTCTTATAGTGTTTCCTCTTATAACATTTTCCTGGTTATAATGCTCACGTCATTTGGCCCCTAAAACTGATTTGTAATAGGAAATTACCCTGTTATAATGTTTTCCCATCTATAATGAAAGCATTTTTTCGGTCCCTTAAGAAACATTATAACAGGGTTCTACTGTACTAGTTCAATGTGAAATAAGAAGAGGTGTACACAACTATAAATTGAGGTAATATAAATGGAGACATTGTCTGCTTCAAAACAAGCACCACGCTGCTTATCTTACCACGTGCATACAGTACATATTTACAATATCAAAAAAAATTAGTGAAGCGAGACTGTCACCCTCGACAATTGCTACCGGTTGTCGCTAGCTGCTCGACTTGTCTGGAATCGATAACGTCAGCGAGTCTTCTGCTTCCTCCACTATGTCCTTCAGTGGAGTGGACGAAGCTGCAGGCATGGCGGAGGATGGAGTTGTACCAAGCTCAGAGTTCGCAAAGTCCTTGAAGCAGCGAGAGCACTCTTTGGTTGATATTCTGCAAGACAAATGCTCCTTGTAGCTAGCATGCCTTGAATCTGGCACACTAGTAAGCTCATGTTGCACCCTTCACAAAGACATTGCTTCAAAACCGACTCCTGTAACAACTGAGTTCAAGTGCCTTCTAATCAACAACAAAGGATCACAGACCCAGCAGACTTACCCTATAACTCAGGCATACTGTTACTTTGTGTTATCCAATAATAATACAATATAACTAACATGACGAGAGAATAATGTGTCAAAACAGCAACTACCTTAGGAGACGTAACATCTGTAATTACAGTAGAACCCTGAATAAATGAACTCGAGAAAAAGGGAAACGCCAATTTACTGAAAGGTTTAATGAACTTTTACAAAAAATTTTCCAAAAATGTATAACAAAATAAAATATCTGTGATAAATTGGAATATCCAGGCAGTCTTCCACTTTTGTACATTGAATGAAATAAATGGACGGAAGGTTGAGGTGCTCACAAGCTGGTACTTCTTGATACTCTCACATGCATATAAAAGGACGAACACATTGTTGCGCGGGTGCAAGGGTTAACAAAGTGTTTGCTGGTTACGCCAGCTTCATCAGGCGGCAGGCACACTGAGTAATTGCTGCGGTGAAAATGTGCTTATTGGTTACTCTGGTCCTATGATTGCTGTGATCCCCGTCGGAGGTAAGTATGTAGAGTTGTCTACCTGACTGCATCTCTGTTTTGCCCCTGGGAGCAGGGTGCATGTGGCTTGGTGAACGGGGTCTTTGGTGCGGGATGTGTTCACTAAAATTCTAGTACCAGGGTAGGGTGATCTCAGTTGGCGGTGTTTTTCACATGAGGCGCAGCAGGGACCTGCCCACCGGCTCTCCCATTCTGAGCCAAGGTGACCCGCTCTCTATATTGCCTGCCTGCCTGCCCTCTTTCGGGCATAAGGGCTTGAATGCATTAACCAGAGAGAGGCGTTCTCGTCTAGAGGCCGAAATGGAACAGCAAGGGTCGCCAGGCACCAAAGGTTACGTGTGAGGTTTTGTTAAAATACCCGCAGGCGGCTTCCAGGGGGCCAATGCTATTACGCACTCGCACCTGCCGCCGGCTACGCGGGTTGACGGGGAGGTGTATCGGCGCATCGACTGTAGGGCCCCAACCACCACCTTGTCTTGCTTTCCCTTTCCCTGGAAGGGAGGGAGGGAAAGGACAGTGTCATCCTTTTTTATACCTTTCCTTCCTTTCCTTGGAAAGATGGTTATCAGGAGACGTCAAAATTAACTTCTCATATTGCTTCTGCCCATCCACGAACTTTCCTGCCACGGTAAACAAAAAAAATTGGGTTTTAGCAACGACAGTTACAGCAGAAAATACATGTGGAGGGGGTAGAGAAAAAGAAAAGGAAGTGTAGTAATGATGTAACCAGGCAGTGAGAAACATTCTCTCTCTCTCTGCCTCCCACGCTTGAAACCCGCCAGTTTACAACTCAGCCTTCTCTCTTTTTGAGGCGGCTGTTTTTTTCTATTTTCCGTCTATAGTGCGCACCCCTGAATTTAAACAGTTGTTTTGGAATAAAAGTGCGCATTATACACGAGTAAATACGGGTAACTAAAGCTTCCTTAAATGATCCACAGCACATACTGGCAACATGTAAAATTATTACACTGTTAATATAAAATACATATGAGCAACTCTTTTGTCAGCGTACAATGAACTTATATACACTATCAGACACAGATATGTATTAGCATTTTAACTGGCTGGTGAATGGATTCTTACAAATACAAAGAAGTCTGCAATGTCAAATGATGGCAGCACAGAACGTATTACAGTTGATTCTCTACGGGTTGAAACCTAATGATATCTACATCCATGGAACATATTCTTGGGCCCATTTCTTAATTTTACAGCATTTCACAACCACATGCACTGAAATTCCTCAGGTATTGAAAATTTTTGTCAGGCCAATGAGAAACGATGGATAGAGAAACAACTGCAACCTTTTGCTGCAGAAAAACATCACTCCAGTTCCTCACCTGCTGCTGAAACGTTTCTCTTGCTTTCAGTATTATTCTCAGCAAGCTATGTTTGAATATTCTGAATTAGTTAATGAGAACATACAAATCATAAAATATACTGTATTTAAAAATGAATGAATACAATTGGTTAAAATAAGGACAGGCGAGAGAGAAAAACAGGATGTTGTATAGATACATTTGGATAAAGATGACAACCATCTGCCGCAACACTTAAAAACTCAGACACGTAGTTTTCATCTAATTCCGTAAGGTTAATATTGTTAGAATACTGTGTAACGACTTTTCAATAAAATAATTTGACATTACAATGCAACTACCGGCACGCACACCATTTATTTACCTCTAATCTGCTGCAAGAATGGCTACCAATGTTTACAAAACATAATGCCAACATGTTACAGGCAACAGACTGTAGTGGTACTTAAGTCCCAAACTACCAAATAAAAACTGTTTTCATGCTGTCTCTTCCAACTACCATGGAATCACGTGCTGCAGAGAGAGAACTATCATCTACGGGTATATTGTGGGTTACGAAGGCGTGCAAGAGCACGGAAATTAAATAAAGTCAGATTTAATATGAATGGCACATTTACTAAGGCGCAAAATTACTTGGCATTACAGACAAAGGAACATGCTCAGCCGCTGGGCTACTAAACAAATTATTGCAATTCAGGCCATTTGCAAGAGTTACAAATAAAAGAGTTCCTTCATGCCCACGCACATCACGCCCAAATGCCTTGGCAGACTCGTACCAAATTTACCGTACCACTCACACAAAACACCGTAACTGCTATCAAGCGGTGAATAGATAGAGAAGACATAAGAAACGATGGTAACTCAACTTAAGCACATGGCCCTCGCCATCACACAGTCCACCCAGCCACGTGGGTGAACCCCTTATCTTGCGAGCATAGTCCTCACACTTCTTCACCTCACAGCGAGTCACGCAGAACTGGGGAGAGCCCAGGGCACGCACGGCTGACCAGGGGTGCCATAGCCTCCAACCTAGTGCACATATCACTTCGGAACTCTTTTAATTACTATGCTCTATACAGACAGCTAAGAACTCTCAATTCAAAATGCACGACTCCTGGCAATGTATACTTAATACATAAATATCTACATTATGTTACAAAGAACATGTTGACATGAAAAAATACACTATACTAAAGGCGCCACTGGCGGAGTGATAGATTCCCAGAATTCAAGACCCGTTGTCCAACCTCACGTGCTCCTCAGGCATCAACCTGTCACATGCCTGAGACCATCCACAAAGATCACATTTATACAAAACTGAAAATGTGAAATACGCCCTATGACCTTTAAATTACATTAACAAGTTACTTAGATAAAATTCATGAAATACATAGCTGAACAAAATTAAGACTAGTCTGAACCCTCTACGACAAAATTGACTAATCAGTATTAATAAATTATTAATTATGAAAATTAAGCTAACACTAGCCCTATGTAGCCCACCGCAATAATTATTGATTAGTTACAAACAAATTTGTTTTAAAATTTATGCTTTTTGCTTCAGGATGGCATTTCATAGCATCGCAGGACTAAAGTTCATCCAAAGATCTTGATGTTAGAAACTATAGCTAAAGTAAATAGCGAATAAAGAAAGGTATTTAATTAAAATAATGAAATCTCAGTGAACAAACGATGCACTTGCACCCAGAAAGCCGGACGGGCTCGCCACTTTGACCGGGCAACTTGTGAAATGTGGGGCTTCACTTCACACTGCACACAACATAAAATTAAACCAAAGTGACTGGTTACTGCCTTAGTGAGTTGGGGGCTCTTATGCGTGGGACGGCATTGTGGTCGGTGTTAGACTAACACTGGGGTCAAGCAAACATCATTAAAATTGAAAAAAAAAAATTAACACATGGCTGGTGAGGACAGGTGACTCTACAAGACGTTTCAAATGAAAAATTTTTGCAATGTGCACTGAATACAACAAAGCTAACATTCTAACAAATACTTATGATTTTTTAACCTATTTTATGAAGGCATTAACATCCTGTTGTCCTAGTCTATAGCTATCCATGAATTTATCCATGACATAAATTGTTTGTATGTTGTGTTGTTTCCATGTCGTTATAGATTTTCTGCTAGAGTTTATCCCTTTTTACACTACTTTTACATTCTATGCTTGAATTACTATGAATCATAGTAAAATCTTTTGTATTTAATATGACATTATTAGGCAGATAAACAGTTCTCGTGTCTTCTATTTCGTAGCAACACACAGTTTCTTCATCTATAGGATTTGAGGGTATTTTCTTACATACTGTACACACTGCATTAAGTGCAAATGACATACTGAACACAGTAACCACTTCAGTTTGTGTTGTGTGCCCCTTTCAGCAAACACACACACACATACAGTTTTTGTCTTTACTTAACCAACAGATTTAGTCCACAATGGCTCAAGTAATCTTTCAGTGTCTAGTTAATCAATGAAGTTTTCATGAAAAACAAACAGCAGAAAAAAAGAAAGTCCTATACATATTGTATTTACAAAGTTTAATAAAGTTTGCCCAAAGAGATCACTCTGTGTCAGCTGAACAGCACAGGGATTTACGTTGTAACACTGGTATGTGTCCTCATATCACCAGGCAGCAATGGTAACAAAGTACAATGACGTGTACATACTGTATGTTGCCATTGTTTCATGGGGAGCGCAGAGAACCTGTGGTTCAATAAAGGCCAACACAATGGAGTTACCAGACTACTTTCTCAGAAGAGACATGTCAAAATCGGGCAAACTTACACTCTATGGACTATATAAAATTTTGAACCTGGAAAAGTGTTATTTTTATCAAAAAGGGGCATTATTCTTCAGCATAAAATGCTACTTTTATAGGCATAGGTTTTATAAGAACATGATCACTGCTGCATTAAAAACCAAGTGACAGTTGGAGAGCTACAAGCAATGTCAAAAGCACATGGAGTACAGTAATCTCCAAGTTACGAAACCTGCAGTTACGGAAAAAGAAAAAAAAAATTGTGCACGAATGCTCCATGTGGGCCGAGACAGCAGTGCGCTAATATTTAAACCCACGTGCACCGTACCTTAAGTCATCAATTTTAAGCACTGATCGTTCAACCATTTCAGACAATGTCAAAAACATATTCCTTACTTACGCTGATATTGCTCATTTACATTTCTCATTAGCGATAGGTGTAACTAACCAGGGTTGCCATTTTCGCAGATATTTTGGTGTTCAACCAGAATGACAGATAAACACCTTGAATCACTGATATTTTAATTGCAAAATGCACGAACATAAATATTTACTTGCTGTTCCCTCTCTAATTAATATATAATATGTCGACAAGAGACACTTAATTTCGCTATGCCGCTGAGAGTGTTTTTCTGAGAGAGTAACAGCACAGCGCTCCACCTTTCATGTCTGGCAACATTATTTCACAGATGGAAGTATACAGTACATGTGATATCTGACAGTGTTTATAGATGCAGTGGTCCATTCCTCGCATCGTGTGCGATGATGCGTTCGTACAGGTAACGGAACATGCCCATGACTGTGTTTTTTATGTTGATGATATACCATGCATCATGATATCTATGATGGATTGACAGTATTTTTACAGTTTGTTATTATTTTTCAAGTGATTGTTACGTACCCAAAATTTGGCTTGAATATTTTTTAGAGATTTTAATAATAATGAAAGAAATGGAAAGAAAACGCAAGGCTTCTCTAGATTGAACGCTGTATAAACAACAATATAAACGAGAGTGGGAAGTAGAATTAAAGTGACTGAAAACCGGAAAAACTACCGTAACTTTACTGCAGTGTGTTCATTGTGTCGGTTGGACTTTAACATTCAAAAGGGTGGTCAAAAAAAGATCTTGGGCGTAACGAAAGCACACAGATCTGCCAGAGAAATCGGAGGGCTGCTGTACAAAGTACTTCTCTCACATCTTTCATCAGTAAACCATACAACAAAACGGTATTTTGTTTATTTGTGAAAATAATTTGCCAATTTAACTTAGCGACAGTTTCATAAAAATTGTCCCGCAGATGTTTCCTGACAGCGAAATTGCGAAGAAATTTCACTGCTCGCGTACAAAACAGAGCCAAATTATTTCTCAGGAACTTGGTTCCTCTGTTGAAGACAACATAATTAGTGTTATGAAAACATTGATTTGTTCCCTACTGATTGAAGGGTCAAGTTGTTATGGCCAGGATGTTTGTTTCTGACAAAGTGGAAACCCACCTGTATAAAGTGATGGAATTAAGTGGTAACGCTAGTGGAGAAAACTTATTTAATTTGGTAAATTCTTCATTTGAAACAGACTGTATCACCTGGGAAAACTGAAGAAATTAAGTAGTTGAAGTGTTCAGGCAAATAGATCATAGTCTGTGAATATAATTTTTTAGTTGTTTTTGTGAGAACCTAATACTACTTGACTGTTCACTTATCTATTTTTATGTACATTCATCATTAATATTTTTAAGTAGGCTAATGCAAATTGCATGAAGGAAAAGCTTATATGTAAAGGTATTATACCTATAATACTTTGTTTTCTACTTTGTCATAGTTGTGAAAAAAGTTGGCGGGAATGAAAAACCAGTTACCATAAATGTTCGTTACAAGATTTTTTATTGTAAAATACCGTTCTTGATGGCATCCCTGTCCTAATCTAACAAAACCTCAAAACTCACATTCCCTACAGTCACAAATGTGAATGGACATAATATTTTTGGCAAGTGTTGACTGCAAATTTTATTGATTTTGTTTAAATTATATTTAGCTGTCGTTTATTTGGTTTCAACAAACAACTTACAAACTGTAATTCTACTATTGTAAACACACAACATTGCATTGCATTTTCTTTGGATGAAAAGTATGCAGGCATGTTGCCACTAACGAATAAACTCAAATTTTTTTGAAGAAACTCATATTTTTTTTTACACAACAAAATATTTTCAGTAAAATATTATACAATTCACTTCTGCTGAAGTGTGAAGACGTGCCTTTTTATGCACACATTTGAAATTAAAATAAAATAAAGTTAAGTTACAAAAAATTACAGTACATGGGAAATTATATTCTGCCATTTTGTGCACTTTGGAACACAGCCGACCGCGCCACTCGAGTGACAATACACCTTTACGAACAACCACAAGGTTGTCAGGGATGAGTAAATGTCCACATCAAGTGAAGTGAACCAGGCTAGTTTATTACAAGTGTTCAATCTCAGCCCAGTTAATCTGCGGTGATTGGGAAACCTTGGTGGAGTAATTGAGAGAACTACCCTAACTGCAGCAGGTAACTTATTGTATGCATCTACAGAAGCTTGTTATGTTTCCAGTTTTGTTCATAAACTGTTTTTTACAAGTGGCACAATTTAATTTTAAAAGGTTTTTAAAACTCTTGCTGAAAAAATGTTGTTGCCTATAAAATCTGGTCGTATAACTGAAGAATGCCTGTAAATAATAGACGAGGTAGATGCACGTTCTGGCGAGAAGAATATTGACATCACCAAGTGTGTTAGATTGCTACTTTCAACGTTATTGAAACAAAGGCAAAGTAGATTGTTCACTGTTCACAGAGTGGAAACTATATCCACCACACGCCATTAAAATGTACATTTTCATGTACGTAAAAATTTTATTGACGTTGTGTTTCCAGTGTTTGTGAAGAAGTGATGGAAGAGGATGTTTCCCCCATGAATTGTTTTTTTCTCATGGGTTCCTTAAAAAATGATGGATAGAGGTGATAGAGGTTTTACCACACATCCTTCATTTGTAAACATTTCACATTTAAAATTTTTTACTTTCTTGCGAAGATCCTTAACTACCTACCCTACAATTTGACTTACGAAAAAAATGAGTTACGAAACGGCCTACAGAATGTAACCCTTTCGTAACCTGAGGGATTACTGTGCTTGACTTGAGAGAAATTAGGCCTACTGAATATATTTGAGGTAGAATATAAAATGTAAGGTAGGTTACAGGTCTGCGCGCTGGAACCGACTAGCGATGTTCTACCTCTTCTACGGCACTTTGACCTGGCCCATTCGTCGAAACAAAGACAACCTATTGCAAGATCAACACTCGTAGAAAGAGGCTTGAGTACATAGAGAAGGAGAAGGAAGAGATAGGGAGAGAGCAGCGACAGCAAGTAACTGACCTAATGAAGTTGAACAACGACTCGTGCTCCTTCTTGAGCTGCTCTATCTGCATGTCTCTCTCCTGCACCTGGCAGCGAAGGTGGAACACTGTCTCTTCCAGCACCTCAAAGATCACCTGCAACAACCAACAACATAGCTCTACCACACACTGACACTGCAGCCACCTGTCGCAACTACACTACTGTGACTGCCCAACACGCAGTATTACTGTCCTCCAGCGTGGCCCCACATTTACTTCACAACTATATCACTTATGCTTCTTTAATTAACTAGTTTGTCATCAGTTTAAAGTAGGCCTCATTGTCTACTCTAACAATGGCATCTGAAAGTCTTGTAAGTTTAATTGTCATTTTGTTTAACAGTAAGCAGGCCAGTGAATATTTATTAATGTTTAAAGTAATTAACGTTTCATAATTGCAAAGTATGTAATCAGTTTTTATTCAGAATAAGTAAGATTTAATTTGGTAATTTAAATTATTTCTAATTCTAACAGTAAGTAGAGCAATTTTCTTAATTATGTTAATGTGCTTGATTTATGATTTTAGATAAAAGTAATTGGTTATTACTATTTATTTCTGAATAAGTGTTTTGCTAGAATGAATGTGTCTACAAATTGTATTTAATGAAACTTCACATTCACTGTTAAAGCTTGGGATGTCAGCATGACAGAGAAATAAGGTAAATTTATGCTTTCCAGAGCTTACCATATTTTACTGCAAGAATGGTCTATAAATATTACCAGAAAATAGCACCATAGTTTGATGTAACCGACAGGGTAAGAGGCTGTTTCTGATTAGCTTAGAAAACTAGAATTTAATGTTTTCTGTATGTAGCAACAGAATTTTTATTGAATAAAATTGTATAAAATCTGCATGAAAACTAAACTGGTACCACTTTAAATTATTTACAAATATCAGCACTTTGAAATATGGTGTAAAATTACTAACAACACTAGTAGCTAGCCAGTAAAATTACTGCAGCGTGGTAGTTGTTGCCAAGATGGGATCAGAGATGGATGTGCGTCTAGTAAAGTGCTGGGCGCACTGTGTACCCAAACAGTACTTTCTATACTCTTTTTGATTTTTCTTACTAACATTTTTAATTTGGGGTTAAGTGACAGTGTGGTTTTTTTCATTAAATTTGGAATACGTGAAGTCTAATTTATTTTATTTGGTTTGCTGGAAGTGTTTCCCCAACTGCCAGTTTCTAAGATGTTGTACTATCAAGACTGAAATGACTCAACTTTAAATAAAATCCAAATTTATCACAGTTTCGCAGTCTTATTTTTCTTGCCTCATGTGACTGTTGTTAACTGATCCACACCATTTATGTTTCGTGAACCCCAGACACACTGCGCTAGCTGTGGACGTGTAATATTGAGGGTGGACGAAACAACTTGTGCAAGTATTGTATACAATATAATAACTGTACTTGTGAAAGGACAAGCAGCAGTTAGACAGAAATGAAACAAAACACATACAGTACTACATAGCAACAAATATAAAATGACAACACATTTCGTACAGCAACATACTCGGCCTGCAGATACGTTCAGTAACTAGTAGAGAAGAACACAAGCCGACTAGACTACAGTTGCCTGTTGGCCTGGAGACAATAACTGTACATATGTGAGGAGGCGAGGCTGTGCGTACAAGTGTCACACTTGTGTCATTGTGCTGATATGCTGCACATGTCTACTGCTCAAGAGGCCACAAGTGCTGTTGCTGCATGCAATAATAGTATTACAATACAAAACTATGAGAAGATTTGATTTCCCAATACTGTATTTCTGAAGAATACACAAAAGAATGAATACATTACTGTATTTGGTGTAGGAAAGAAGATCTCAACCAAACCAAAAACAATCATTTAAGTATGTTAAATACTTTCAAATATTTTCTGATTCATTCTCTTAACTTCTGAATATTTTCAACATTAACTACAGCTAGCGAAATGAAATTTTTGTGATCACAAATCACTGTCATTATTTCACATATTTGGCCATTTTCATCAGAAAATATCAATTTCGCAGTTTTCCGTCGTTTTGTCGGGAATTTTGTCATTATCGCGGTATGTGAAACTAATAAGAGCAACAACATAAACAAATTTAATAATTCTTTGCGTTTGTGACACCCATGTTGAAAAACAATAATTAAAACCAGGAAAAGCACAAACAAAAAAATAATTTTTTACAGCGACATCACACTGTATGACTCGGGAAATTTTTATTTACTGTGCCAATAAACAATCAGTATCCTACCTACAGTTAACCTTGCAGAGATCTTGTTGCCATAGTTTTGACAAACTGCAATGTTCTATTCTTATTTTGCAAGATAAAATTCCAAATTTTAATCATGTTCACTTATCGTGACGAAAGATTTCAACCAATAAGACTGCAACCATAAAAACAACAACAAATAACAGAATGGTGAAACAAATGCGCAACACATACAAGTTTCCAACGTAGTAGGTCAAGGAAGGTCGAACACTTCGAACAATCAATTCGTGTGTGCTCGATAGAACTAGAAGTGATCCAAAAGCTGCGACAATTTTTGGCTGGTAACATACTGTATTTACTCGCGTAATGGCGCACCATTATTTTGAAAGGCTTTAAGCAGTATTTAAAAAACCCCTAGTAACGGCTGCACCCAATCTTTTCCAACAGGGGACATAATACAGTAAAACTCTGTTTAAGATGTTTATCAAGGGACCAGGTTTGCTATCGCTTTCGGCAAGAAAATGTCTTCGCCAATGTGATCTACAAAACTAGATCCTCTGTGTTTTGTGCCTACGAGATGTGGCAGTGGAACCAAGCATCTAGGTACCAGTCTGCAAGGTGCGCGCACCTAGATCCTTTGTGTTTTGTACCTACGAGATGTAGCAGCAGAACCGAGTATCTAGGTATATAAATCTTCACGGTGCACACACCTAGGTCCTCTTTGATTCGTGTCTACAAGATATGGCGGGTGAATCGAGCATCTAGGTACCAGACGCGGGCCTAGATCCTCCAGAACACCTACATGACCTATCTCCAGACACGATGAGTCACGCTCGCTGGTTGATGATGGCTGCACTGTTGATAACATAACGGCATCAGAGTCGTTAGATGTACCATGTTCATGGTACTTGTGCCATTATTTTACCTGGTGTACCATGTACCATGACGAGGCTGTCATGGTACGCAAATGTACCATGTTTTGAGCCAATGCACCATAATTTTGAATGCTCTGTACCATAACAGAGCGCTGATGATCTAACGTCACTGAACGGCATCTGGAGAGTTGTCATGTTTTAAGCGTGAATCAGATTTGTTTATAAACTACTTACACGAGAAATAATAGCGTACATGTAACGGACCAAGAAATGTAAACGGCTTATGCGGGATAATTTTAAATGATTTTCACTTAGTAACGCACATGAATGGATTAACAATATTTTATAGTCTCTTAATTTTTCCATGTTTACTATGCATCCCCGAAATCTTTTTCATTATTTTTAGAGAAATGGTCACGCTATGGATGAAAAACTATAGAAAAAAAAACTGTACATTTGTTTTTATTCTACAACAAAAAAATTTTGAAGGTAATTTTTTTGAAAACCCCTCATAACAGCTGCACCCCATTTTTTGGGTCTAAAATTTGGTCAAAAATATGCTGCGATTACGCGAGTAAATACAGTATATACTCACCTACTTTCAATGAAAGTTAAAATTATTTTTAAGTGTAATTTACCAATCTGTAAATTATTACAGGCCATTTTAAGTGGTTTACATTTTTTCGTGGATGGATGTGTTAAAAAGATTTTTTCCTCTGGCTTGTGAGGTTACTGCACATGCGTGCGTGAAATAAATAAATAATGCAGTGTACTTTGCCAAGTTAGTTTGACAACTACTTTATTTGATTAAAAAATTGTTCTAAAAATTTTTTTCAACTGTTTTGTTATGCCAAAACATGATAAAACTGCCCTGGACAGGAAAAAATAATTTTCTTTATTATAGGATGGCTGAATAAATATATTGAAGACTTGTATTTTAGGCCTACTTCAATAATCTCAAAAGTGTCATAATTTCATCAGTTGTGTTTCTTTTGTATTAATTAATTATTTTTCAGTGAAAGAATTCTCCTTCATTTTCCTCAGGTTCTGGAGATCTGCCATCAGTCACAATGGTAAGGTAAAAATATGTTCCCTTACTATGAGAGAGCTACTAGCGTCATAGACAAGACGTTTGTGGAAAACCTGTCTGTATATTAGCTGACGAAACAACAAACAGAAGAGGGAAATGTGTGTGTCGTCCTCCTCCGTCACTTGGAGCCAAGAGATACACAGAAGATGTTTGTGGCAGGAGTGCATTTTCTGGAGCAAGATAATGCCTCAACTTGTGCCAGAGCTGTGTTGGACTCTATGAAGGAATACAACATTAATTATGACTCGGCAGTGGCATTTGTGAGAGACAGCACTCGCTACATGACAAAGTGCAGTGTTTTTTTAGAGATAGTGTTAGGAGACAAACTGTTGTATATCCAGTGTTGGGTACATAAATTGAACATTGTTGGCAGCCTCTTTCACAAAGTTATCGCAGAAATGAACATGATGATAAGCAAGATAAAATCACCATTCCTCAACACATGCAAACAGAAACACCAAGTATTTGATGGATAAATATCTGAATGCAGAGAAGAACACCTGTCAATTTCCCCCTGCCTTCGTTGGAACAGTTGGTTTCAGTTTGTGATGTACACATTTGAGTATATTTCACATTTGATTGAGTTTTTGCTACTGAAGACATGCGTAATGTTTCAAATGTTGGAACTGAACATTTACATTACTTGTCACACATGGATGTCAAGAAAATTGAAGTACTGTACATACAAGCCACTTTTGTGAAAGAACACCAGAACAGTCTGATCAAGTTAACTAAGCATTTGAAAGCATCTAAATATGCGACCTGCCACACGCTATTTAAAAAACTGTTCATTGTTAAGAAAGACTTGTCTGTGGCTGCTTCAGGAATATTCAGTCGTGAGACAGATGCTCTTAAGTCCACTGACAACGAAAATTGTAAAGCAGAAGTTAAAAACACACAACAATGTGCTGCATCATTGTTCATGGACAAACCGCAACTGCTCATGGCCACTGATCTGCACAAAAGTTTTTTTCATACTGTAAGGAAATTGTTCGACCCATCACAGGTACTACCCATCACCTTGTTCACAACTCAACCAGGAGTGAAAAATTGCAACTTTTCCTCTGCAGACATTGCTCGTGGTCACACACACACAAAGGAAACTGTCACACTACTCAAAGGCAGACATTGTGGAAATTCTTTTCCTTATGAAAAACGACTTCCCTGACTTTGCATGTGTTTCCCTAAAAAGCATCTGGATCCCATGTTCCAATGTCGACAGTGCAAGACTTTTTATCTTCCTATGATACAGTCGTCACAGATAGAAGGCATATAATTTGTTGGATGAAAATGCAGAATTAACGACCACACTTGCTTTTGAAGAATGTGATTGATCTTTTACTCAACAAATGTTTTTAAAATTAGTTTTTAAGTGTTTTTTTCCAATGTTGAAGTGTTTTTATTGTATTACTAGCAGTCCCCCGCGGCTTTGCTCGCGAGTATTATTCGCAACTTCTCGTAATATTTACTTTAATTGAAGAACCTCTCTGTACACAAGATTGGTACTTCAGTCATCAAATGTTAGAATGTCCAAGCGGCTAGTTGAACTAACTCTGCAGCAGAATTAGTAGCTATAGCTGTCCACGCGAAAAGCAGTCTTAAGTTTGTCCCTGCCACTAACAGCGACTTCGCCTGGACCTTATTTATAACACTGCCAATTTGACGCTGTGGGGTAGTTACAGACACCTAAGGTAAGAGGTGAATCGAATGAAAAACATCTTATTTACCCTGTGTACATCCATTGGTGACGGTGTCCTCAATTATATATTTTCAACATATTCACTGGAACTTTATTGCTATTACAAAGTTTCAGTGGGTAAAGGTTTCACGGAAACGTATTTGGTACAGCAAACTTAATATTAGTGAGATGATATGTATATCGTCATTTTACTGCCAAAAGCTGCCCAGTCAAAATGAGATAAAATGATAAAAATGCTAGGAATATGTATATATTGTTCACGAACAATTGCCCAAGTTTTAAGTATTTTCGTCATTTTGTACTGTTGCGTCACAGTATAGAAACGTACCACATTTTTTTGTTAATATCTACAATTTAATAGTGTTTTTAAACAAAATAACATTAA
>PNEQ01129169.1:0-22238 GCA_003012365.1 Medauroidea extradentata
TTCTTCACTTTTATTTTGGCGGGTAATTCGGATAGCTTGTTTTCAGTATCAGTATTTCATTGAAAATTATTTACCTCTTTCCTAAAGATAGCCAAATCGTTGTGCTATTTGTGTGCTTAGGCGA
Organism: Medauroidea extradentata; assembly: GCA_003012365.1. Lineage (NCBI taxonomy): Eukaryota > Metazoa > Arthropoda > Insecta > Phasmatodea > Phasmatidae > Medauroidea > Medauroidea extradentata. Next base: position 125 of record PNEQ01129169.1, read on the forward strand.
ATCCAATGTGCTACATCAACTTTTTTTTTAACGGCAATTTTTTCTTAACCTATCCAAATAGCCCCGCTGTACCCTGTTAGTTTGTACGGCCATTTTTAGCCTGCTTTCCTCTAGAAAAGGTAGGCTTATGAGATCGTGTGTCTGTCTGTATGTCTGTAGGCCTATGAATGTATGTATGCATGTACATGTATGTGTGTGTATGTATGTGTATGTATGTAAGTACGTCTGTATGTATGTACGTATGTCTGTATGTATGTAGCCTACGTACATCTGTATGCATGGCCATCAACAACTTTTTACAGGCCTACAGTATGCGGTAAATAACGAAATTGTTACGGAATGTTATGTCAAGACTGATGAACACGTCATTTTTTTAACGGTGTACTCTATGTATTATTTTTTATGTAATGATGATAATTCTTAATTGCACCCACTGTGAAAGATCTGTCGAGTTATTTTATTTTATTTTTTTTTCGTTGCTGGCACAGATTCTACTGCAAATCAAATTTTATAAGTTACACACAAATTATTTTGTGGTGGTACTTTGTCGTTATTTCCCAATAATTATTTTATTTTATTATGTTAATATGTTTTCCATTTTTTAATTTGTCTCCCAAATTGCTTATTAGCGATATCTCAAGTTACAACAAAAATATGAAGTACCTATAATAAAATTGAATACGTGAAATCACGAAAATAACTTGATGGCGTTTGTTGGTTAACCTGCTGTGTTTTTTAAGTGAAGTTATCATGGCCGAAATATAGGATACATACTTGGGTTCTGTATTTAAAACAGTTGGTTCTGAATTGCTAACGTTCGTACCAGTACAATACCACTTCATTCCTATGTCTTAATTACAGATATGGAGAAGTAATTATTTTCTCCATGTAAATAACCGTAAGTAAAATGTAGGCCTACGCCTCAAATACGGAGACCGTCTTTAAATGCAAAATAAATTAGTGCCGGTAGCGACTGTTGTTTGAATTTCAATTTTCGTTGCAAGTGACACAAATAATGCTATGAATTTAATTTGCATACACTTATTTGTTATAAAGTCGGTTAATCAACGTCATGTTTCCGATAAGGCCTGGCGGTATTTGATGTTTATTCGATGGATAAAGTTAATGTTTACGTACATGAATCACATTCTTAAGAGTTTTATAAAGAAGTGCATTCACTACGATGATTAGGGCAATCGTTCAGCAATATTTAAGAAAATCCTATCTAAGGCTACGGGATCTTATCTATGCGGTTTTAGTAAGTTTCATTTTTTAAATGTTGAAAGGGAGCAGATATTAAAAAACCGTTACACAAAATGTTGGAAATAGTTTTTACTATGTAGCCTAATTTTCTCAAAACGTAAGTCTATTTGTTATTTTTTGCTGAGGTAAATGAAGAATCAAAACTCATCGTGTACCATCCAGACTATTGATATTAGATGCATAGTTTACTGACGAAAAATGTTATTGGAGATGTTAGAAGTAGTCCTAATTTAAAAAATGTTTGGTTTGTTTAGGTTAAGTTTACTTAGGCTACTAAGGAAACAATTCTGGGACAATCTGTCTGTCAAGACGGCCACTATCACAGAGTTATATCACAAGCAGACTGGTCGACTGCAAGACTGAAAAACAATACAAATTCCCCGAGAAAACCTTCAGGACCAGCTATATTGGATATAAAAGAGCAGTTAAACACCACAACAATTTTTTGACAAACATTTGTTTGGATTTTTGACGTCACACTAAAACACAACTGCCGGTCACCATCTAATTGCCGTTTAGATTCGTACCACAGTCGAATGTTTACGCGAAAAGAATGTTTTGTAAAATATGTAGCCTGGTAAATTAATTGTTTCCAAAACATTACATTACATTTTCTAAATTTCAATATTCCAATATGTCTTATAATTAATATTGTTGTTCATTAAAACTAAACTGAGTGTACCAAGAGCCAACACAATTATTAAGACGCGTGGACGCATAAGCTACCCTACTTTCTTGTATACCAGCACAACTGTTTTCATTTTTAAAGAATAGCTTATCCCTCAAATATTACAAATTGTTGAAGTGTTACATTAAATTCTTTATTAAGTGTTAAAGAACACGCTTTAGCACCTTAATATCAAAGTTTTTGGGGGTGGGGGAAGCCTTTTGCCTGGAGTGTGGATATACTGGATGTATTAAATCTTCAATTGAAACACTTTAATTTAAGATTTTTTTGGACCACCATTTGTTGATATCGAGACGTCGTTCAGACTTATTAAAATATCACTATTTCAATATGAAAACAAGTTACGAAAAAAACTTAGTAGAGCATTAACAACAGTTTTTTTTTTAGTTAACATAGGCCATAAATGTCTCCAGCAGAATAAGATACAGCAGTTCTGCTTTAACTTCTAATGACCAGGAATTTAGGCGTATTAAAAGTAAACTTATTTTCATAAACAGATTCATTATGTACAAAATAATGCCCTAGCATTATCAACCCCCGTATCAATGACCTTTTACGCTGAACGGCCGTGTTCCAAATAGCACAAATATTCACAATCACGCACTCTCACTCGGAAGTGACGTCAGAGAGTACTGTTACATAATGCAGAGTGTGAGTGCTTGAGTGCGAGTGTGTGTATATTCCAAAATTATTTGTGGGAATTCTGAGAGCGAGTGCGAGTCCTAATGTTCAGTATTTGGAACACAGTCACGATCCCAATTTCTGGTGTGACGACCATGCAACTCAAATGTATTTGAAACCCGTTTCGATAAACGTTTCAAAAACGATGTTTTGAAATCGATTTCAAAACATAGAAACGTATTAATGTACCAATTATTACTACTAATAAATTTTGTTTAGCAACAATATGCTGTCTCATTTGTACTTTGGAAATTATTTATGTACAACAAAAGGACTTTCCGTTTGTTAAGGACGAGCGTATTAAACATAATTTCTATTGTAAGTTAAATACATGTCTACTGGCGTACCACCAGCAACCGCAAACTGTACCTACATTATTGTACACAAAAATTAATTTTGAATTCCAAACAATAACGTATAAACTTTCGTCACAGTGCCAAGTACAACAATATGGCAAAATACTTAAAAATTATTGTTATAGTAAAGTGAAGTTCGTGTGTACTTACCTGTAGGCCTACAGCTCAAAACGCTTACGAAAATAGGCAGACGATTGATGCACGTGATTATAAAACTGTAGTCCGCCAGAAGAAAATCAACGAAGTGTCTTTAGCGGCAGCACTTGCTTGTGTGGTGTGGCAGCCATAGTGTTGCCAACTACAGATAAGGAAATCCGCTGAAATTTCACATAAAATCCACTAAATTCTCACCATACACAAAAAAAAAATAGTATTATATCTATTGTATTAACTAAAAAAAACTAGCAGTTTTAAATCTACAATTTTTATGTAAAGGTGTTGTTTTAGTACAATATTACCTCATTTCCTAATTACTATGATATTTTATTTTTGTAATTTAGCACTTGAAAACATGACTTCTGGAACAACATTTTACTCCACTAAAAATTCCGCTGTCATTAAATGACAACTGGTTTACGCCTTAATCTCACAAATTTGCTGGTATGTGATTCTGAAAAATGTTCAATCATTATTACAATAGTTCCAGCAGTGTCCAAGGGGGAAAAAATTCAAAATTCCTACAAATATCATATTGAGGATATTCACTAGATGTGCATTAAGGACATACTCTGGATGTTCGGTAGGGATATGTGGTGGATGTACTTAAGGGTATAGAATTTGGCTATAGAAATGATATATTATTACAATAATATGAATATTATTGTATTCAAATAATCTTTTCTTTTTTTCTTTCATATTATTTTGAATTACTTAAATTTTTTATATTTTATTTTAATGTTTTGCAAGTTTAATTTGTCTTTGGAATGTATAGGATCAGTTAATGAACCCCTCTACCTAGTTAGTTACTTAACACTATTTATTCATATATTTTTGTGAAATGTTTTGACTCACGTACATAATCTTAATTTTATTATTAATATATTTTATTTAATTTTTGTTTTATTTTTATTTATTTTCGTTTGTAATATTTATCCAGCCCTGATGCCTGTGTTGGTGACGTCGTGAAGGCTTGAGGAATAGCCGCAAATCAGGGGGCGTTGTTGTCTAGAGATAAGAACATAGCCTAGTAATAATGCCGATATGGCGTATTTTTTCATACCGTCTCATTAGCACTGAAAACTAGCGCCATCGTGAGTGTTTTGTATAGTTTTGGACGACCAAGTTAAGTTTATAAGCTAAGTCCGTAGATTTGTAAGAAGAGCCTACGAGGCCGAAATGTGATAAATTTATATATGCGCAAGATTTGAAGACTGCGGCGTCGGTGGCTTGGTGACGCCATTGCCGTAAGAGACGAGATTGGTATGACGCTGACCGGTTTTATCGCACCAGGCACGTTTAGACTATAAATTAGTGCGTTTTAAACTGAGTCAATATTTGGAATGAACTAGAAATTAATTTGTGTTTCATGAAAATTACGATTTTCGTATTTATTAGGACTTTTGACCCATTGACATTGTTTTATCTAAACTCTCAAGCGTACCGCTCATAAATAGATTGTGACTAGTCGCGGGCACTTTAAAGTAATTTTTTCGTGTTGTGTACAATACTGAGGCTTTACTAAAGAATATTTTTTTTAGTAATAAAATTGGAAAAACTCAGTTAAATGAACTGTGAATTGGAACCCTTAAAATTACATTAATTGAAATAAAAATAAACACGGTAATTTCTCCTGAAATGATGCTAGATATCTTTTATAGCTTTTAAAGGAATATTTTCTTTATATCGGCCTAAAATTCAAAATATTAAGGATATGTTAGTTACCTACACTGACTAGCTTACACAGCAAATAATTTTCAGTTTGTTGGCATACATTTTCAAACTTTAAACCATTTCTTATCTTTTTAATTATTTGGACTAAATACATATCTATTTTAATCTTTTTATGTAGGATTGTTGTTCTCATAAAATTGAAAGTGCTAGTAATTGCTTGGTGTAACCAGAATGTCTGATGGATATTATCACAACACGTTTATGCTACACCACAGTACACAACACACACAGCATTGTACTCTATAACATAGCCTACTACATAAGAATCTTTTTGTTGCTGTCAAAACGGGGCCGAAATAATTAAGATCGACTTATACAAATCCCATCATGTCTGATCATCACAAAGGGAAAATTACATCCTCCGTAGTTCGATCAGGAGAGATGATAGTGACGATGATGAAGATACTCACCATTCAGATCTAGGAGCTCTAACAAAGATTGAAACAGAATCTGACACTCAGATGGAAGTATTAGGTATGGCTAACGTTTTGCCAGACTCAGTAGTGACTGAAGGGGCTACTGATAAGTTATAAGAGGCTACACATAGCGTACTCACACCTAGAACCCCTACGCCTACAACTACTGCATTACCCATGGAACCAATTACAAGTGTAAACTCAGGTTTAAACATAAATCCGCTTATGTTAGCCATGCAGCAAACGTTCCAAGAAATAAAACATCTACGATTAGACAGTAAACATCAAAACCATTACATTTGTATGCAGATAGCTCAGTTGGAATGAAGGGTCACACAACGACACGAGAGCCTGATAGAAAGGTTTGGTGCAAAAATCTGTGAACTAGCTAAAGATACTGCGGCGAAATTTAGTGAGACTACACAGAAGCTATGTATTGTTCAGGCTTCTCTAGAACAGACTCGGGAATAAATGCAAGATCAGTTTCTAAGTGTGGATAGTAAGGGTCTCTGGGATTGAATGCAACTCTGCATCGTCTTCTGATGTTGTTAAGGATAACATCATGAAATAAATTGGCCAACAGCTAGAAAACGTAGATAGGCACATTGGCACGAAGGTACGAAATGTATCCAGACAAGGTGGGCTACGCACTGATAGGTTAGAAACGCAATTAAAAAGCATCACCGAAGAGCTGCAAACTATAAGGCTAAATATTGAAGCAAGGATCGTTTCTAACACAGAAGATGTTAGTCCAGTAGGAGATAGTGTTGGGCAATCTATCTGTACTTTGTCTAGTAGTTTACATCATGCTACACATTTAATGCTTTATCATCCTGTAAAGCAATGGGCAGAGGAATTACCCAAATTTTCAGGAAAGCAAAACGAGAATCCAGTAATATAAATAAGGAAACTAGAGAAATGTGCAAAATTGTTCAGCCTATAAGACAATGAAATTATGACAAGCATGGGGGTAAACCTATCATCTACAGCGTTATACTGGTGGGATGTAGCTAAAGAAAAGATAAACAATTTTGAGGACTTAAAATTATGTTGCAACAAGAATTTTGGAATTCAAAAATTCAAAGCCTGGTATGCAGCCAACTTGTAGGAGAGTCATTTGACCCGAGGAAATGTAAGTCCATAGAAGAACACTTTAATGAAGTATACGAAAAATCTCGGCATTTTACGATTTCTTTGTCAGATGAAGAGTTACTGGACTTAGTAGTTTCGCAACTACCACTCACTTGCCAAAGGTAATTTACAGGATGTACGTTTAAGGACTTGACAAAGTTTCGATATCACCTTATTAAAGCAGACCGCTTAGAGAGGCAGTATAGATTAAATGCACCTAGAGAACAGGACAAACCAAGGCCTACATATCCAGATTCATTGTACAACCTACTTAACCGGCATGATTTTCGAAATCCCAATCAACTACCTCACCAACAAAATAGGAGAGATTTTAGAAATCAAAACCAGCAGCAGAATCGTGAGAAGAATCTTCACTTAATTCGGAATAAAGGGCTTCAGACAGCATCTTGGGAACACATGGTTAAGTTCTTCAAATTTTATTCCACGATGGAAAATTATTTTTGAGCATTTCCCAAAATCACTGCCGAGCTTGTTGTGCCTGACAAAATTCGGAAAACGAAAGTGAGCACATGCTCACAAGTTTTTAGTCAGCGTTTGTCGCAACAATGATATTAGTTGCTACATTGGGTGAGTAGGCTATTGTAAAAAAATACGTATTAGACTCCTGTATTCGATAAGTTAATATTATAATAGCAAAGAAATCGAAAAGTGGCTAGACACACGTTTACAGATATGGATGTCACCATCTGAACAAGTTGGTCTAAGTTGTCGAATTTCGTGTCCACAAATATTGCTCAGATTTTGGTGCATTTATTTTGGTTTACTTGCTGAAATATGACTTATTAGCTAATTAGCCTATTTCAGTCCCACATTTTTGTTTCGTATTTTAGCTCACGTATCTCCATACTTCATAAGACTGTTTTCTTTGTTTTATTTAACCTACTTTCTGGAATAAAAGGGGGTTATGCTACTCTATTTCGTAGTCTCATCTCATATCACACTCCAAAGGCAGTAGAAGCAACGGGTCCCAACTCAAAATGCTATCAACTTTGTGAGTGCTATCACCGCTATGTTGTATTCCTCCCTCACAATACCACTTGAATGGATAAAATCATTTTTATGTACAGTATAATGTATGGTTGTTACAAAATCAATAAAATTTAACATAGAAATGTTTGGTCATTGAATTGAACTATCAATATTTAGCTGTTACCAACAAATACAGTAGGTACATGCCTAAGTAAACATTGTGCTTATTCTAAAACGTTTGCTACATTGTTATTTTTTTGTGGTATTAATAATTAATTATTGAAATTCTAATGTTTTTTGATAATTAATTCATATATGCAGTACCAATGTCATATATTTTTACTGAACTGTGCAACGTTTTCTTTTTGCACTATTTTTTGTTCTGCCCAATAATATTAAGAACAGTATGTATGTTCGTATATTAGTTAACAGCCAAGTACAGCTAATTGTGTGTGCATTTGGCTATTGCTGTATGGTGGATTTATTTAAGAACTCGTCTTTAAAAATCGCAACGCAATTGCATGAACAATAAGTTTTTAAAATTAAATACTGCATTGACTTTGCAAATATAATTCAAAGTCGGTTTAAAGGGCATGATCTACATTTGCTACATACTTCAAAGAACAAAAATAAAAATATTTGAACCCTGAATAGAGGCAATGTTGCAAAACTATGTGACAGTTATGAATATCATTTTATTTCACTTTGTAACCTCGTTTCAAGATAAAAACCAATTAAATATCTCTTAATTATGTTAAGAGAAATAGTTGATTGTTCAATTTAATGATATACATATCGTAGTTTACAATCTTGGAAATATTTGCCTAAATTCTATAACATTTTAAGATTTGGTGAGAACAGTGTTATACTGGCCTTCCTTTGAATTTAGTAAAATTATTCTTTTACATAGACATGAAAAATAATGGTCCAACGATGCATATTTATTTGGTTTGTTTTTTAAATTTTTATCTTTATTGTTTGTGTAATATAATTTATTTTAATTACTGTGATTGTGTCTTACAGGCCATCAGCCTTCTGGGCTAGGAAAGGAAGCCATTTATACAGCAAATCTCCTCATGTTTATGGACAAACTCTTTGACAGTGTCAATGTAAGTGGATTATTTCCTTGTAGCGGCAAGTTCCTTCGTTATGCTGTATTTATCAAGTCGGGTCATATGTATTCTGGCATGAAGCAATAAAAGTTCTCAGATCTTTCGAGTTAGTGGATATACAAATGGAAAGAAGTCAGTACCTACATCAGTAAAGAACTGGATAAGTACTTTGCAGGTTTTCATCTATCTGTGGCAGAAGGTTCAGAAACTCAACTTCAGGTTACGTCCACTAAGGCAGTTGAACCAGGACCCTATTGAAAGCCTCTTTGGATGGATACGAAGTCATGGTGGTAGAAACAAAAATCCTACGCACTTGTGGCATCACTGAAGACGGCTGTTGAGAACAACATGTTGTCATCCAAATCTGTCGGAAGTAACTGTGAGGAAGATGACAGCGTTGGAGCTCTGGACAGCCTGAATACGTTCATCCAGGAAGCAGGACAGTTCAAGGAAACCACCTCCCATACCAAGCTGCATCGTGATCCACCCAAAATTAGTAAGGTAAGTACAGTATTTCAGTCACACGAGGTTCATTGCACTCCAAAAAATCCAGTGGAACAAGCAACAGCTGTGTTTGTTAATGGTTTCATGGCAAAATCTGTGTTGAAGGAAGTTGGTGATTGTGTACATTGTAAAAGCATACTGTTCAGTGACAGTTATGTTCCAGACAATGGCTTCATTCAAGCTTGGGCATACTCCTCCAAATCATTGTGTTATCCATCTACTGTGTTCAGTAAAATTGAAATTACAGCTGCCAGATACGTAACCTTTAAATTACACAATGTTTGCACTATGTCAGGTAGGCCTATATCTGCCAAAGTTGTTGCATACAAGGCATCTCTAGTTGATGGAAGTGCCTTTACATGAAAGGAACATGATTTGTTGGCATTTATTTTGACTGTTGTTGTCAAGATGTGCATTCACACATGGTGTACGAATGTAATATATTTGTACATATTTTGGGTTATGTATGCAGTGTATTTTATACGTATTTGGTTGTGTAATATGTTTATGTACATGCTTGCATAAAATATTGGTGCATAAGATTTTTTTGCAATTGTTTTATATAAACATGGTGCATATATACTTAAGATTAGTCATTACGTAATATGTCCCTGAATATTGTGTTTCGTTCTCAGTACTACGAAAATAAGCCAAAAAGTTTAGAACTGTTTTCAGGAAAGTGACCTTGATTAAACAATACGTTAACCTCTGTTATTAAATTAAATGCCTAAAAAGGGAAATTAAAGCATTTGCATTAAGGCTTTTGTCTTTGATTAATACGTACATTTTAAGTATGCTACATATTTTTGAAAATTTAATTTTTACTATGAAATTTTTATCTTAGATGAGGCCTAGACAAAATTTTCTGTCATAAGCAAGTTGGAAGTTCCGTAACTAAACCATTAGCCTATGCCCAATGTCATTGTTACGTAGACAATTTAAAAAATCTGTGCAATGTTTTTACACATAGTTTTAATATAGTAAAAATTCGGAACGCAAATGTAAGTAGTGGCATTGTTTACTTGTGTTGTTCGTTGACGTGTTAAATGGTTATGATGTCACTGGTAAGATTAATAATATACTTATAAAAATTCAGCTACTGTATATAAATCGTTTTCACATAGTGTGTGGAGACCATTATAATATGTTTCTCCATAACTAGTAAAACGTATGTAGTGTTCAGTATAGGAGTCTTGTTGTGGATCCAGTTGGTAAAGCAAAACATATGACGGCTAATAAAGCCGTGTCAGTGGCTGTGAAAGCCCTGACAGACGTCACGGATGAAGCAGTCGGTAGTGCACCACACATCACGGTCAACAACCCTCCTCACCGTGCTGTATCACAGCATAGGCATCTCTGTGTTAAACAGAAATAGATACATCGCCGTGAGCTATGAAGATTGTGTTTTGGAACAAGTTTATCCTTATTTTCATAAAATTGCTGAAGGTACGAGGGCGAGCGAGCGCGGTACGAAATATGTCTGGTGGGGGGCGGGGGAGGGGAAGCGTATTGCCGGGCGCACTTGCCATTATGACTACACGGCCCGGCACGCGGAGGAACTTACAAACATTATGAGTATACCAATATACTGCAACCAAAGTCAAATACACTATAAATCAGTACCGGAGAGCTTGAATGCTTTGCTGAGATTTCTGATTGTGTTATCACGTCAAACCACAAGAGAACAGCACCCTACACTTAATTTCTTTCAGATGTACGCAGCCAACATAAAAATTCTGGAAAAATTTTCTCTATGGAGAACATATTTTCGTTGCGTGGAGAAAGTAAAAAAAGAGCAGTACGATAAATACGTAGAAATAAAATAAAACACGTAAAAATAAAATAATACAAAATTAATATTAAAATATGTGTTAGTTTCACCTCATAACGGTAAGTTATTTTTTACAAGCTTGTCGATAGCGTGGTCATTCAAGACAGTGTACACAACTTGACGTAACGACAAAAACTAGGAGAGTAGTCGATCATGGTCTTTGTTCACGAACCATACCAGCACCTGCCTGGAGTGATAATTTTTGTTCTGTATAGACAATATAGCATGCGTTATTTTCAGTTGTTAGTGTCACGCTGAAAATAATTATATTGTTACTGTTGTAATAACGTTGGTTTTATGTGTGACAGTTTTGCACGATGTAACGGCATCAGAATCTCTTGATTAGAAGACGAGGACCACTGACATACCAAATCGGCTGCACGGAATCGGGTCGGCATATGGGGGAAACATCTTGAGCGAAAGAGGACTTTATTCCTAACCCTGTGTTATAACTATCCAAGTCAGTCAACTATTACTTTTATCGTTTAACATGATTATATACAATATAAAATCTCGGAATGGGAATATATATAACAAAATATTTAACAACGCAGTTAGTCATTATTATTGCAAGGTTACATATTTCGTTCTGGTTTTGTATGAACATTTATTAAAAAATTTTTTTTAAATTTGTAAAATGAATATACTGCAAGGGACAACAGTAGCCTACTTGAAGTAATTTGTTGCATCCGTATCCATAAACACTGTGAAAATATAATGTTTATTCAGTCAAATAGCTTACATTTTAATTTTACTTACTAAACACACATGCTCATTATTGTGCATTGCCATTTTAGGCGAAGAACCCTGACATACATTTTTACAGTGGTTTTTAGGCAACCGTGTTTTTCACGATGTTATTCTGACTATCGGCAGCAAGAACAGTTCACACGCTTCAACATCAAAACTGGAATTTTGTTATTTCGATACTGATATTTTCTCGCAAGCCTATAATGTTAGGTGTACGCCTTGTATAGGGCCTACTGTTTGAAACGCTGAAGAATATTAAGTTTTTTAATGGTATTTGTCGATCGTTTGTTACCTATTGTTACATAAATGACAATTAGAGACTATTACTGAATTTTGATACCATATCAGTCTGTTCGTTCAGTTAGTCTCACAGTATCATAAGTATTCTTTACGAATTCAATATAACATGGCAGAATTTAATGGCACTAACAATTGACAGTCAGTATAATTAGTTTACCAACATTAGGTCAGCATTTAATTTAAAATTTAGCATCTAAACTGTGGCCTGAAAGATAATTCTTTCAAGAAATAAATGTAACTGTGCATGTTACAGATTGGCAAAGCGCAAGTGTTAGCACTACCAATTTGGTTGACTGCGAAAAGACCATGCCACCCCACGTGCTGTCTATCGAGATCCTTGATAGGGTGAAAAGACGCAGTAGGCATATGTGTTTCTGCTTAACGTTACATGTTTGTCGAAACCGTTGAGTAATCAATATGAATTTCGCTTCAGAAAAACGCTTACGTAAATAAATTTACATGTAGTTTCAAGATAAACCTGTTACAAAACTTACAAGCTTACTTAAAATCCAATTAAATACCGCAGTATTTTGAGCCTCAAAAGACTATCATGAAGTATTTTCATTCAGGTTAGCATTTTACAGTCCTATAGATAGCCTACTTGTTGTAAAATTGTCTGTGCTCGAGCGTGTTAATATTGGTGCATTAATTTTATTAAAGAGTACATGCAACAATATGTGACATCTTACAAGAATTACACACGGACATTGCCGCGGACAGAATGCTTGAATTCGGTAAAAACCGAAATATAAACAAGACTTACAAGGCCACGCAAGTAAACAAGTGCTGTTAGACCAGTTTTACTCAAGAGTATTTACTTATTACAGTAAAGTTTTTCTTGCGATATCATTAGAAATAAACACGCAATAAATCCACGATGTTGACTATTCACGTTATTTGTTAAATTAACATGTCCCATTTTATAGCAAAAGACGACTGTAAAATGTATTTATTTATTTTCAAAATCCCCAGCTATACTTTTTAAAAGCCTTGCTGGAAGATAACTAACAAAATTCTCCTGATGTTATTTATTATTTCCATGGTAATTAGTTTGTGATATAAAAACGTACCAAAGCCAATTTAGAAGGAACATATTTTACAGTGTAAGAAGTTAACATAGTAACTAAACATACAACTTTTTGTAGACAATATCAGCTGTCTATTTATGCAAACCTAGGTCAGTTCATCAATATGTGTCACATTTATTTACATGAACGAAACTGTTTATTGCTGATTTTTAAGAAATATGGTATGATATTGTCTAAAAATGTACATTCCTAAATGTAATTTGAAAAGAATCGACGCGTGGCCTGAGGTAGGGTCACAGTTCTGAACGAGCGAAAGCTGGGGTGAAGCTTGATACGCTCCTTGACTCGCGAGACAGACCCGTCACCCCGTCCGGCGCAAAGAACTGACACGGTGAGATGAGGATGGTGGATAATTGCCGGAATGAGAAAGTTGGGAGAAACGAGAGTGCCCCCCGAGAAAACCCACCACCCAACATCAACGTCTGTCACGTTTCCCGCATGCAAAAATTCTGGATTTACTCCGCCGAGGATCGAAACTGGATTGCCTACGTAAGGCGAGAGATCTCATCCCTCCACCACCTTTGGCCGTTGTCGGTGTAAATAATGTTCCATGTACAAATATTAATTTTATTGGAAAACATCTTCTTAGTATATTGTAGCGAATTCGTTTCTAAGTAATGAAATGTACAGGAAAGTAAAATTTGTTTTGAATGAAGAAATAGGAGTCTAATTGAAAAACTGGTCAATAAAACACCGCGGTATCAATGGCAGCAAAAGAATAAATTATTGTCAGCGAGGCTCTTTACAGACGCCATATCATATTGCGGCTTTAAGATTTAAAAGGGCATGTATGGGAAGGAAGCCCTTTCCGAAAAATGGACGGAAGGAGCCCCAGAATGACACATTATAAAGTAGTACGTAACAGAATTAAGCGTCACAACTCATCCCGCCATAAACTTGAATACCGGAATGACTCTCATGCTATGAAACGTAAACGACGAAAGACAGCAGTTACTGAAGCTGACTGCGATTATGGGGCACGTGCCTTGAAGCCTGAGAGTGTCGAGGAAAATGAAATGGCGGCTATTGATTTGTCACAGGAATTTGAACAATTTGTAGCCTCACTTCATGTAACGGAGGAAGAAAGAGACATTATTGTCAACCAGACATGTCAACAAGCAGAATATGTAACGTGACATGAACTTAGACAATCGCGCTTGACTGAGAGCAGCTTCGATATAGTATATCATCGATGGGACACCACACCGTGCTGGAATTAAATTTAAAAAATATATGTATATATATATAAACAATTAAACGACAATCATCACATTTTTGTTTTTCCTTGGCGTATTTCTAATTTTATCTAATTTAATTTTAATCAGATAATTTGAATACATTTTCTTATCTTCAATTAATTTTTCCAACCACTTAATAGAACAATAAAAATCTCATATATTTTTGAATTAAAAAACATATTTTTGCAAATGGAACACTATAAAGAGGAGAATTATCAAAATATATACTTTTATTTGCAATTAATATTTAACAATCTGTTATTGTATTATAATCTTGTTCTTCTTCGAAATTTTCATTAGCATAGCTATAAATTGTTGCTTCTAAAGAAAATAAAAAATGCGTTTATATAGGGTAAAGCCCCTTACCCTATATAAACCCATCGTTTTTCAGTCTCCTCATCAGTCGCACTCGTGTTCCTGAACCCTGTGTGTCTACCTGATGACAGAAACAGATTCCAGTTCCCGAAATGTCGTTAATACTGACTGTTTGTAAAACTATTGTATTTTATTTCGTCTCATCGTTTGTGTAGTTTTTTGTCTTTTCTGTTTGTGTCCGACATCTTTGTGTTTTGTTTCATCTCATCGTTGTGTCGTTTGCTGTATTTCTGATTGCGTTTTTGTTTCGTCTCATCGTTGTGTCACATGTCAACTTAGGTTTCTTTTTTATATATTTTTGTTATTTATTTTATTTTTCTGTTTGTTCCGTGTTTTATCTGACCCGATTCCAGTTTTGGAATTCCATGTTGTGTAGCCTATGTATCCTGATGACTAAAGCATACTCTGCTTATTTTTGTTTTTTTTTTTTTTTTTTTTTTTTTTTTTTTTTTTTTTTTTTTTTTTTTTTTTTTTTTTTTTTTTTTTTTTTTTTTTTTTTTTTTTTTTTTTTTTTTGTCTTATTTTTAGTTTTCTTTGACAATCATTTATTTCGCAATGGAGTATGTTCAAGCAAATAAATCCAGTGACAGCCTTAATTACAGAAATTTACGCTTCATTTAATTGGAGCACTCGTACACCTTTCGTTTTATTTAGCGACGAATGTAAAGAGGTCAATGAGGGAGCAATAGTATATTAAAATAATCACTGAATACAATTTCTAAGTCTCATTCGGCGTCGTTGTGACAAACCAAAACAATCTTCCTGTTTGCCTTCAGTCTCTGTTGGTTGCATTGATATGTTGATGTTCTAGAAATAATAATTTCATTTTAAGTAAATAACCGTAATATATCACAGTTTATAAATACATAAATACGATTATCATGAGCAAACACAATCTTCATTGCCAAAGATGTAGTGTTTAGGCACCGGCCGCGTACGAAGTGTTTATAAGCGAGGTTAACCCGGGTAGTTAAATGTTTACTCGCGTCGCTATTCAAATACGGCCGTTATTGACTATGTAACATACTGAAATATACATCGCAGTTTTTCATAATTTGAACTCTGCAGCTGCTGGAGTAATATAGTTGACCTATTATGTATTATGTTTTTGGTTCTAATTTAAATTGATAGTTACGCTTTTAATATGTAAATAATTCAAATAGAAAATTATTAATTAATTGTAAAATTGCTATAACATTTTGGTGGAACCTGACCCAGTCATAATTGAAGCGCCTCGTTTATTCCTGTACCAGGAATGGTCCTGCATGTCTCGGGGACAGATGTCTGCCGGCCGAGGTACACCAAGGTCACAGCCACAGTCGCCACCGCGGCAACACTGCGCTCCACAATAGCTCGTTGACTGACACTTGTTGTCCCCCGCTGGCTCCTGTATCCGGATATATCATATTCTGCACTCGTACACTGCCTGGCGGCTACGAACCACAACCGTGACATTCAAGCCGCCCCTTAATTATGGTGTTTAACCCATAAATGTCGATTTATTCTAGCTTGACGTAATTTTTTAATTTAAACGTATTGGTAGGTCAAACGTTATTACGTGCACACGTACAAAATATTTAATGACTCAAGAGTTATCATTATACATATTTATAAAGGTAAAATATATTTATGTGCGTGTATGCACATTATTTAATGAATTTCAAAGTTATAATTGTAGATTTTTTATAAATTGTTTTGATATCTATTTATGTGCGCGTAAGCGTCATTTGGATGATTTATAGTGTTTGGAAGATCGCTAACTTGCGATAAATATGTGTCTGCTTAATATGTTTTTGAACATTCTTTGTAATTTTAAACTGTGCATTTTCTACACTCGTCAATGATGTTGTTTGCTGTTTACATTTTGAGCAGTAAATCTAAGCAAACCGTCAAATATTTTTGTTAGTAAAACCCAAAGAATTACGAATGTATATGTTCATAGTGATCGTTGGCATTTTGTAATGAACGATTTTTCTAGGGTGTCGTTTGTTTATTGAAATTACTTTTGCAACTGTAAGAGGACATTTTACAAGAAATCATTAATGTTATGAAATCACCTATAATATTTGTTGGAAATACTAAGAGCACGTCACTTGATTAATTAAGGTCGCCATGTAAAGTTGCGCTGTAATGTAATGGTATACATTGTAACAGGCCTCCTTGTCATTCATATCTATTAAATGTGATGTTCATTGTAAATAATGCAAAATGCGATAGAATTGTCGTACAGAGTCAGTTAGCATTTCATTCTAATCATAATTATGTGTTTAATCTTGTTCGATCGTATTAATTTGTTTAATTTCATTAATTTTAATTTAGTTTTGTATACTGGCCTGAAGCGAAGGGTTGGAGAGGAGTATTTTGAATTGTGTCACGGCTGGAAATGTAGGACGAAAGCTAGCCCACAGCCTTGAATTTGTGTGGGAACCAAGGCTAAAGGGGCGAGAAGAAGGCCAGTTCAGGGGCGTGGCTTCACTTACCCCCTGCAGAAAAATTAAATATTAACTTTATGATTCGTTAGCGTGTAGAGTTAAAATTTGGTATATAAGTTGTTGTGTATGACAATGTTAAGCTGTATGAATTTTGAAAATATATATTAAACCGGTGCAGAAAAAAGACCATGTTTAGTTATGTCAGTCGTCCACAGAGCTTGTGATTGGCTGGGAGTAATAGGGGGGAGTTTTTAGGGAAAGTGCCGCGAGCGCGTCGGTTAGATTTGTTTAGAGGACTCGTGCCGCGGACACCACGAGAGGTGGTTGTGTCCCGAGCCGCGGGAATTCGCAGGGGTCCACGTATTGGTTTGCGAGACTCACGAGAGGCGGTTGTGCCCTTAGCGCGGGTATTCGTGTGGTCCGCGGATTATATTTGTGGAGACACTAACTGTGGCCGTCACGAGAGGCGTGGGACTGACTAGCTAAACACGGGTTTTCGAAGTATTCAGAAAAGAAAGAAATTCCGTTTTTATTATTTCGCTACTAGTAACACCTTCTAGAACAGTGATTAAAATTAATGTGTATATTTTCTCTGCAAATAAGCCGAAGAAGGTTATAACATTTATAAACCATTTTAACATACCTTTCTACATTTCTTACGAGGTTGCATGCTAACAGTATTTTCCGACATAGCCTAAGTTTGTTTCTGACATTATTTATTAAAAACAATTATGCTGTTGTGGTAAAGCCAAGTGTGTCTTCTGCTAGTAACAAAGCAATTTATGTAAGATTGTCTAGATGTACTTAAAAAACACTATAATGTGGTTTTTATTACAGCTGCATGTCGTCTTCTTAGCTACAGTGTTCAGATTTATGATAGCTGCAGTTTTTGAGGCATTAAACAGCTGTCGTGATAACCATTATAAAGTCCAGTCTGTTTTTTCCTGATCATGTGTAAAATGTAACCTTTTAATCTACTTTTTAGACCTATTTTGTACGTCTGCTGGTATTTTAGTCCCAATGTTACAGTTACAAGATCTTCTCATTTAAGATCCACTGAGTAAGAGGAAAATATTGGTCAAAACAAAGGCAGAAAATCTGACTATAGAAAGAAATGATAAACACGATATAACAGTTATACTAGGGAGTTTACTACATCCGCAGATGACACCGACTGTAAAATTTTAATGTGTTAATTTTTTAAAATTAGAAAAATAAAATTAGGGGCTTCTTCTCTTGTCACAAAATCAATTACTCTACTCTGCTCTGACTATACTGCACCACTATTTAGTACTGGATTGATGTAGTTCTTTTGCGATATTTAAATGATTTACTGCTACTAACCAAGTCCCGACTGGCTAACACAGAATAACTCTTTAAGTAAAATAAACATTGCCACGGTTCTATGATGAGTAGGGACGAATCACTGTGGAATGGTGATTATGGCCTCCCCCTTCCTCCAAAGTTCTAAAAAACTGGAAACCGAATGAACTTTAATTAAATCCACTGAAATTGTATTTAAATATCTTTTGTACCTTTTAACTCAGCAATGTGTAGTGTACAACCAGTAAGAAAATGCAAACAGTTATAAAAGCTAAAATGCTACTTGTGCTGTGTGGCAATACGTGCAGTGTTGCTGGAAAGACATTTTTGGTTTGTATAGGTATCATGATGACGATTCTGCAACCAACTTAGTACAATGTAACATTGTAGCAATGTATCAGGCACCAACTGTCTGGATATAAATAGTTATTATAATGATAGGTAAGCAGCGTACAGCACACTCACTGTTAATAATGTGCAATTAGAGAAGAAATACGAATAAAATGAAATAAATGATTAATAAAATATAATGAAAATAATTTACAACCAATTTTATTGTACACCACAATCATCAATTTAACGTTGTTTTAGGCATACAAACTTTTTTTCAGCATCACTAGGCATGCAAAAATTATTTTAACTTACCGTACCATGCATTATTGCCAGTCATTGTTTTCATACTAAATAAGTAATTTTATATGTTCGTTAGTCATTAAAAATAATTTTATATTGTTGTTAGACTTAAAAAATCATTTTGTGATTCCATTAAACCAATTGAAAAATGTTCCTTTCTGGAAAAAATTACATTGAACATAAAAATCAGCTACAAAAATTTATTTTGTATTGTCTTCAGACATAAAATACCATTTTACGCTGTTTACAAAAATAATTTCATTGCCCTTAGTCCAGCAAAAGTGGTTTGAACTAACAAAACTGCACGAATCCCTTTATAATTAAAAATCCAGCAATTACTATCCTCGCGCCAGCCATGATAACCTGACGGGTATGCGTTTTTTGTCTGTAATGGTATAAATAATACAATTATTCTGATAGCATGTTTATGCTCATACTGGCCACGGTAACGTCACTTCTTAGGACGTGTTTGCGGCTGCTTTAGTGTAGCGTACATGGCGTTTAGGACGAAAAATGTATACACACTAGCAGTGGCGGCTCGTGGATTGTTGCCAGGTAGGGCTGCAGTTGCCAAGAGCTGTACAGGGTTGTGCGCTGGTTGATTCTACAGCCACTGACACGCTGATGTGCAGGTGCCCCTTACTACTGAGTGGTCACAACAGATCTAGTAGCCGGCAAATATTTCATGGTGGTTGGTCTACGGCGCGTTCATCAAGAGTGTACAGTTCCGACTATCTGCAGCCCCACCTGACAACCCACGAGCCGCCACTGCCCATGAGGGTCTGAGAGCTTGCACACAGACATTAGGGTATTTAGGCTCTTTTAAATTGTTACTATTTTTGTTTACCCATTTTATATGTGTAAAATAATTAATGCATAAACATTAGGCCTAACTCTTTAAATGAGCCTAAATTACACAACTACGCTAGTAATATAATAAATTAACCAAAGTTTGGAGGAAAATATTGGTTATTCCGATCAAAGCCAACTCATTTTATAAAATGAATCAACAGGCTTCTTATCGTTAAAATATTACTCCGTTCTAACCTAGGTACTGTAAATTTTTGCGTGGTTAAGATCGGTTAGGCCCACGGTGTTTGAGACATATTTAACACACTATGCAACTGTACGATAGGTTATGGAGTCATAGTTGTCCTAAATATTGTGGAACTAAGAACTCGTAAATTATTAATTTTTTAAACCTTTATTTCACAACGTCTGTAAAAATGTTTGCATAATACGTCAAGTCATATTGCACGATGGAAGGGCTTGATTTTTGCACAACAAGACTGTTACGTTTTTCATAGGAACTCGTCTGTGGAAGCATACAGTTTCCTCACGACAAACAAAGCATGTCACTTGCTGACCAAACCCACTTTCTTCATACTGCATGTCGTTTTTGTTCTCAGTTTTCTAGAAACGATATAGTATCAGTATGTGGGCAGGAAAGAATATGTTCTTGAGAACTGCCGCATATTTGATTTTCTTTTGAACACGTACTGCCTGGTTACTTAACAAAATGCCACTTCACGTGAATCAAAACATGTATTTTCAGCATAATGGCCCACAATGGTACCTAATTTTCCTCTTGTGGTCCAAGGTCATCCTAACAATTTGGGTAGCAGCAAGTAGGTTACGGTGGCCTGATTGCTTGGCATACACTTTCCTGACTTGATGCCCATAGACTTTGCCACATGAAGGACTTGGTTTATGACACGCCTGTGGAATCTGAGATTAAGTGAAATACTAATAAAAATACTTGCTGGCACAGGTAATGGCTGCAGCAGATCTTGACCTAGGAGATTGTGTGTACCAGATCATGGTATGTATAGGTACTGTACAAGTCGCTGTCATCACGTTCAATACACATTGTGGGTAGACTCAAAATAGAAACATGCAACGTAGCCTAAAGCAGGTGTGAGAGAGGGCAACACATGATGTGACGGTATTTTGTTTGTCACAAGGAAATTGTATGTTTCTCTAATTAAATTCCTGAGCAAAATTTAAATGTCTTGTTCCCACTACAAGCCCTTACATTGTGAAAGGTAATATATTCACAGACTGTATAAGTATGTACCGCTGGTTATGTCGTGTTATTTAGGGTCTGTATAGTGACTGATAGACACATTGGAAGTCAAGGGGTATAGTTGACTGCTATGCTCCGACGGGCTGTGTATTACACTTAAGTTTTGTATTGATACTGGCTATAGTTTATTTGAAGCATTGTTTCTCTCTTCGACATGCCTAATTAGAACTGTACAATTTCACGCAGATTGTGTGAGATTTGTCGTAAACTGTAAACATACATTACAAATTTAATGATCGAATAATAACTTCGTGGAATAAGGATTTATACAGTTAATTGGTGATTATGTTGATTGCGAATATTTTCACTATTTTCCAGTCACTAAATAGATACTTAAAGCTAACTAGAACCCTTGGTTTCCAGTTAAACCAAATACAACTTGAGGTGATACCTACACTCTATCTATTGAATTGCTGTATTTGAGCTTACTGAACATTTATTTATCCTGCTTATTATAACTAGGACAACACATGTGTAGAGCAAAAATGTTGATGCTGAACTTTGGTAATTGTATTTAAATATTTCTACATAGTGTTATTAGTAATCTATGTAACACAATTGAGCTGTCGCTCAGTGGCGATTTCTCTCCAAATCAAAGCCCACCATTTACTTTCCAACCCCCCCCCCCTCACGGTCCCAAATCCTCCTGCAATTCATTCCATTCTCTCACCATCCTAGCACAGACTGTCTACTTTGTTATGTTCTCCTCCACACCCAAATTCCTCCAACTGCCCTCTCCAAATACCATCCTGTACATTATGACTAGCGTTTACATTCTACTTATGTCCTTCAAAAGACAACTTAATCATCAGTGAAAGTAGTATGATTTTATGCCGGTTCTGGGACATGGAGCCGGAGTGAGGAGCCCGACCGAGTGAGGAGCCCCTCCGCCATGTTGTGACGTCATGTCCCCGGCCGCCATGTTGGATGACCTTGACCTTGACCTTGACCCTGACCTTGACCTTGAGTGTCAAATTACCAAAATTTTCCAAAATTTCGAAAATTTCAAAAAAATTTCAAAAATTCA
>PNEQ01129171.1:5114-38500 GCA_003012365.1 Medauroidea extradentata
GTGTGTCGTGGGGTTTTACACGCAAATCACAGACGTGTGGTGTTACAGTAACCTTATTGTGATTGGTACAGTCAAATGAGAAACGTCACAGTTCAAAGGCACGCTGCCAATATCTACGAAGCAGAACTGCAGACGTGCACATAAGGCACTGGAACAAAGTGGGGCAAAATTCTTTTCGCGAAAAGTTCATGTCTCTACCGATATCTCTATGACTGCGAACTCTATGTCTTCGAACTATATGGCTGCAAATTCTATGGCTGCAAACTCTATGGCTGCAAACTCTATGGCTGCAAACACTATGGCTGCAAACACTATGGCTGCAAACTCTATGGTTGCAAACTCTAAGGCTGCAAACTCTATGGCTGCAAACTACATGGCTCAACTGTAAATGCTATCACTGAGAACTCTTTGACTGCAAACTCATGGTTGAAAACCCTATGGCTGTCCCCGTTGTTCTTATACAGTTTTGTTGCCCTTTCCAAGAATATTAAAGATCGATTCTTGCCTGTCCGTGCATGTGCATATTTTTTTTATTTGGTTTCCTGGATATACCGCCTATATTACTCTTTCGGAATTGTATGCATATTACGTATTTGTTGACAGCCTATAACAGTGAACAATTCCGCCGAGCGAAAGGAAATCAAACGGTTTCGTGTTCGTGCATTCGTTTCGTACTGGAATTCAAATATTTTATTCATTTTCTTGTGTATAGCTATTGGTTTTATTTTCTGTTTCAAGCCAATCAACATCATTCGCTTATGATGACGCTCGCTTCTTTAAGTGGTTTATTTTGTCATACTCTCCGACATCGATTTCAAGAATCTTTCAATGATAAGATACAATAATATACATTCTTTATTACAAAGGCGATATAATAGTCGGTCATTTGTATTCTTAAGCTTCTTCTTCCTAATAGTATAACAATGTTTGTTTTTCTCATGCATATTTTTATTATGTTCTCTTCTGCCCATTATCGCAGTGTCATCATGCAACTTGTTCCCACCACCCCTGTCACTCATCCCCACACTCATGACATTTGCCATTTATACAAGCACACCGAGTGAAAAAATTGGTTGATTCAAACAAATATTTGTTTATATATGTGCAAACAACGATGTAGTGTTGTTTTAAACAAATATTTAGTTGACAACCATTTTTTGTTAGATCAACAAAGCAATCATGTTATAATCTCATTTAGTTAAAATAACTAAACCAGATGTTGAAACAATAATTCAACATTGTTGATTTAACAAAATATGGCGTTCAACATAATATTTGTTTGAATCAACACTACATTGTTGGTTGCACATATACAAACAAATGTTTGGTTAACTCAACAAATCGTTTTTCTCAGTGCAACAAGGGCTCCAGTACGCTTCCTTGTGGCACACAGGACGTAACCTCCCCCTCTTGCTATAATGAGTCTTCTCCTTCCACCTCTGTCTCCGCACCTTAAAGTCTCCGATACATCTCACTGTATCGCTGTCTACGAGCAATTTCACAAGACATGCTTTCAGTTCCAGAAATGTTCAACATACTAGTGCTATCAGTCTTAAGTGTACATTATACAGGGAACAAATTATGTAATTTATTTATCTTAAATCGTCATAGATGTGTAGATAGTTAACGAATTATTATTTTAAAAATATGCATACTTAATAGATCCTATTTTTCCTACAGAATAAACATTGACAAGGATGAAGTTAATTTAAGACCATCTCAGATACTGAAGGAGATGGTGTAGAGCTCAGTGAGGAGCAGAAGTAAGGTTGAGAGACTGGTCAGACTGTTCAGGGTATGAAATGAGGATGGAGAAGGGTAGGTTAAGTTAAAGGTAAAGTTGACTACGGGAGTGTATTGAAGGAGAAAGGACAACAGTGTGAAGGTCCACAGAGTTTGGAGGATGGAGAGGGGGAGATAGTCCATGCTGGTGGGAACAGTGAAGGAAAAGAATGTCTCGCAGGAGAATCTGGTGACAGAGAGGAGTGCTTATTGGTTCAGAAGGGCACTGGAGAGGTTGGAGACGTTAAGGTAATGATCTGCCCCCGAGCGTAGTCCTATTATGGATTACGTAATAATTATTACTCCTAATAAATAATGATCGTCTATATAAACCTGGATCATTGTTACTACAGAGTAATTTCAATTTATAAGCATCTGTTGAAAATTAGATAAATAGGCCCTATATAAAAACAAATTAAAATCAAACAACATTATGATGTCTATTTAAATAATAAATAATAAACTTATAGTAACGTAAATTATCAGTTGTTAGTTTATGTTTCATCGTTTTTATAAACTTTGTTAAAAATCAGTCATGTGCTATGATATTATGTGCTTATTTCCACATCCAACAGTCTTCTGATTTGGTGGATCAACAGAATAAAAAAATAACTGAACAATCGCTTTGAAGGACAATTAGGCCAGCAATTTGAATGTGTAAAATATTGACATGACTGAGCATTCTGAATATTCTTGTGTTTTTTTAAAATTGTTGAAAATTTTAATTTTTATTTAAAATTTTAGCCTTTTTATAAAATACAAAAATATTTTATTTTATTTTTTTTTGTTTTTGAAGCCTATATGCCAAATCATAGCCTACAACTTTATTATACACTGTGAATTTTTTTGGTTTGGTATGTCAGTTGGTTTTAGTGGCGTACATAAAACCGTAAAGTGCCAATTTTTACGTTTACGACTCATTACGCAAAAACTATAAGAGGTACAAAATTTTCTAAGAGAAAGATTTAATCACAATTTATGTCGGAAATAAGAAAAATTGTCTGGTACAAATATAACAATAAAAAAATACGTTTAAAACTGAAGGGAACCGCGCCCTTAAATCAGTCCATAGACTGCCAAAATCTTTTTTTTTTAATTGACATTGTTAGTTTATCTGTTATTGCATAACTCTGTTCACTTAGGAAACAAGCAAATAGCGTAAAGGTTAAAATAAATAAACAGGTATTAATAAGTACTCTCTTCGCTATGTATACACTGTGCAGTGCTTCGCGGAACAAGCACTACAAATAAATATGCAAATGATACTCTGCGGCTAGAAACTGCTTGACAGCTGTTAGTGTTTTAAGTGGTAAGAAAGGAACGTCATAGATCATGTTGATGTAGTTGGATGTTTTACGTCCAGTGCTTCCTGGTATGTCTTCTGCAATCGGTTCAGACTCTGTGATATAAAGAAATGTTGACGAAGACACGCCATGGAAACGTGCACAGAGCCAGAATACAATCCTGTATAGACATATCATTGGTAGGGAAGCTCATTTTAAGACAGCAGGATAAGTCAACATAAATCAGCGCTAAACAGTTATCGGTTGGAAACTGCAGATTTCTGTAAACCAATATTCAATACAAAAAAATTCTAGACAACAGCTTCTCCCAAAATTTTCAGTGAAATTTTTACCGTGTGATGACATTCCTGAAAGCAATCTTCGCCTCCGAAATATGTTACAGTTGACAACAGCGTAAGATATTACATCAAACTTTCCAGCAATATACCTGCTCTTCACGTTGGCTTGGATTTTTTTATATGTTCGCATATATTAACTTACAAATCTGGAGATTTCATTTGAGGCTTTAAATGTTAATTTAATTACCACGCTCTCTTAACGCAAAATTAATAGACCTACAGTACAAGGTGTAGTTCAAGACACTGGAACCAGGAAGTATTTGTACAACTTTGCAGTGTAAAAACAGTCTTCTGTGTACCTTTACAAAGCGTTTCTATGTCAACTAGTAACCAAGGTAATTTATGTAAAATTTAGAGCTATGATATTTTTGGGAAAATATTTTTGCACCATGGTTTCAATGCCTTGTGTGCGCACCTACAGCTCTACATAGTGGGCAGCGACAATATGTTATAACTCTCGCTTGTCTTGAAGTTAAACTAGCAAATCACAGACGTATGGTGAATGACCTTATTCTGATTGGTGCAGACAAATGAAAGGCAGAGCTGCAGATTTGCACGAAGGCAGTGAAATAAGTTGATTCAACATTCTTTTCACTAAAATAAGTGGCTCAAGCCATAGAATATTATAACATGGTTGAAAGTTTCATAATAACAGCATTAACGTTTAATAATATACCCTTCTAGCAATTCACAAACAAGCCACTGAAAATATTTTATTTTAACTGTAAACTTTGTCGTATTCTACGCCATATCGTGTCCGGATGTAAAAATACAAAAATAAATAGAGATAAAATGTCTAAAAAAATTTTTTTACTATTTTTAAATAATGTTTTGATCCTAGGAATTAGTATGTAGCGAAAAAACCGTCAGGCACTTCCATTTAAAATGGTGTTAATATGCAGACATAAATTTCTAGGACAAAAGTTAAGTGATTTTTAAATCATTAATACATAAAGAAAAATCTCACTGCATTTAACAGTTAGCTAAATTATACTAGTTTATGGTTTGGGACATGGTAAAAATAGTTTGAACACAACTCTGCGAGGGTTTCAAACTCTACGTTACATTTAAGACTTAAAATACAATTCTCACAAAAGCTGTGCAGGTCGAGGATATTTGCCGTAATATCAGATGTTAAGTCATTGATTAAAATTTCCCGAATTCGACGTCAGCATCACCAGAATCAGTGTTCACGTTAACAAGTCTGCGGTTACGACAAGGCTTTAATTTGTTTCAGACATATTTAATCACGATAATATCGGAGAACCAGGTGGCAGATAAGATCTAGAAAGCCTCCAGCTAACAGTAACTGCGATGCCTCGACATCCTTTCAGAGGCAGAGGAGATCTGCGTGATTTGTGACCAAGAGGGGAGGGTGGGGAAAGCCCCGATAGTTACCGCAGACAAAGGCCGCGTGCGGAGAGAGGGTCAGAGGTCATAAACTGCCCTCACTGGTATAAACCCGCCATAGCGAGCACGTCCCCGAAGACAAGTCTCGTGATTGGCCTGGCCTTGAAGTGGTTTCCACGGACAACGCCCTCTCTCCGAACAGCACGATGGCGGGTGAGATAGGTGCAACGGTGTGACGTCATTCTTAGACGTACACCGTGTCCTATCTTAAATGTCGCTGTAGCATTTAGTAACTGGCCCAGAGGAACAATCGTGCTAGCATAACCCACTCCGCCAAGTGTCGCGTGATGGAGCATCGCAACTGTAAAATACCACAACACTCATCTTACCTATTTTCTTCCGCAGAACATAAACTTTACGCCCATGATCCATAATCTCTAGTACGTTTACTTTAATTATTTATTTGATCTTGAACGAGAGTAGATACGTGATAACCGTTGCACACAGTTTTGCTAAGTGAAGTGAAGATATTTTGGTCAGCAACGAGGTCTTCAGCGCTGGTGAGGGGTGACACGATGTATAGAGCAGCACCGGAATGAAGGGGCCGGGGAAACGGGAGATCCCCGAGAAAACCCACTGACCAGCAACAACAACGTGCGGCACGATTCCCACATGTGAAAGTCCGAGGACCGACCCCGACGGGAATCAAACCCGTATTGCCTAGGCCAGGGGCACAGACTAGATAGTAATACAGACGTGAAATGACGTGGCGGCTCGTTTGATATAGGCGAACTTGGCCGCTTATTGGCTGCCCGAGGCTGTAGACTCCAGCCCCGTATCTGTTTGGCTCCTGCATGTTACTACACGTTTCCTATTGGCCTGGCTGCCGACTAGCAGAGCAGCTGCCTCACGCTGATTGGCAGTAGGTGTTTCCGCCATGTTGCTGGCCAGGGAAGCCATTTTGCTGGCGTGTGTGACTGAGTTCGCCTTCCTGCCGACTATTTCACTTCTGTATTCCTCAATATTCTGTGCCAGGGGGAAGGCGAGATGTCTGACACCTCGACCACCGCGGAATGGTTCTAGCTATGATTACATAGTAAAATCATTTTTTAACAAAACTGTGCAACAAGTTTTCGTTATATGCTATCGTTTAGGAATAAAAAAAAAATAGTCGTGAAAGCAGTAGAAATGAAGTATCATGCATGGTCTTGTATTTTATTTTTCTCTTTTATGAAGTCCTGATGTATCATCATTTCTCTTTTATGAAGTCATGATGTATCATCATTTCTCTTTTACGAGTCCTGATATATCATCATTTCTCCTTTATGAAATCCTGCTGTATCATGACTTCTCTTTTATGAAGTCCTGATGTATCGTCATTTCTCTTACATGAAGTCCTGATGTATCATAATTTCGATTTTATGAAGTCGTACTGAGAATTACGTGAAATTTACGACTGTACCACAAGTTCTATTTGCATTACGCCTCAGTAAAACAACGACAGCAGAACTATTAACATGCATCCAGGCAACAATCAGTCCAACAATATTTTAATATTCTTATAATGTTTGACTAATTGCAGTACGTTATCCCGTCTAGTCACAGAGTTCACATTTAAGGACATGTTTCACGTGGATGAATCTTATGGTAGGTGCTGTAAGTCGACAGTTATTTATGTACGAATCATCCTGCGTCTAACTTGTTGCCAAACTACCTGGTAATCTCTAAACCAGTAGCCAATCACCGGTTGGTATAAAGATCACCGAGCAACCAGAGTATTGTTTACTAGTTGCAAGGAAATAAAGTGGTGCAAGTACAGTACACAACAAAATATTTCATAACTGCAGCATTTCAGCTCAAAGTTCCATCGTGACTGAGTGGGTTAAAGTTTCGACTACCATGTCTGTAATACAGCGCAAGAATAATACAATTTGCGGTATAGTCGCAAATTCAACAGTCTTCTTCTCAGAATTTCATAAAATCGAAAAATAAAACAATCCAACGCGGCGAGTCTCAAAGGTCAATGAAATACATTAAATGTGTAGGCACACTTGTAGCATAGGGTCAGTTTTCAAATAAACTTCTGTCAGATGAAGCTATACTCGTCGCTCCGCGGCGTGGGCAATGTATATTCTAGCACACATCTACTGCTCATTGGCTGTTTGCTGGGAGACAGTAGTGAACTCTGATTGGGCCCGCACGTTCCTACTTCGTCATTATTGGCTCAGATATCTGCAACAAGTGTCAGTAAAGTGGTGGAACAATTGCGAAAGAGACTTAAACCTATATGAACTTGTTATCAAAACAAACCCCGCCAAGTTTCTGTGTCCTAATTGTTTGTAAGGCAAGGAACCTTCCTTAGTTTGTTTCACTAGCTACAGTATGAGCTATGGTACCATAGTTAGAGATGATTGTATATCGCAAAAATAATTTTTTGCCAACATACCCTTGAAAACACTGCAGTTTCTTGCAACATATACGACTGGGTGATGTAGTTTGAGACAACATAGCTGCCTACAGGCCAACAACAGGCATCACATATTACAAGTAATCTTCTGGTAAACTTAAAGTGTGTTGAAATCCAGCAACCATCATCTCTAATTATAATGTGCAGTTACCGGTAGCACAGGAATATTTCGCTTGTTGACTTACCTGCAGGTTAGCCTTCAACGAATTATGCAATCTTGAGCATTAGCTCTAGACACAATTGTTGTTGCTCCAGAGAGTAGAAGGTTCCACCACAAACCATACAACATTTAGACCTTGTTTACTTGCAGGATTGCTGTTGGATCAAGGTTCTGAGGAGCAGTGATACAACTGCAGTCGTAGCAGTAACGTACAAGCCTTAAGATTCCAGCTTTTCCTCAAATGACATAGTAAAGATTTTCGGTGCCTAATTATCGGATATGTTTTGTCGCACAGAGTAGTCAGGGTGAGCAAATAAACTCTCGCGGGAGTGATCATAGTCGCTGAGTGACTTCTCTCTATATTCTAGTACGACTGTCTCGGTGAGAGCCAGTGAGAGCCTTGCTTAAGGGGGTCGTCTGACCAGGTCGGAGAGCTGTGTGCAGAGATTCGGAAGTTACAACATAACTAGAAAACTGCTCATCACACTCAAGTGATGTCTGCTTACGAATAGCATTTAAGAAACGTTGTACGTGTGTGCACAGAATTCAAGTTATCCACTAGTAATTAATAAAGTTAATTAATTAATAGTTAATTAATATTAATAATTTATTAATAAAGCATGTTTTCTAGCGGACGAAAATGGCAACAATGGGTGTTCTTGCGGCCTTTTGAAGTATTTAAACCTTGCTACAGAATATTTTAAAATGTATAGGTAAGTACAATACACCTTTATCTTTAATATACGTCATGCAATAACAGGGTCACCTCTGAACGTATCACAGAGGATAGTTGTCAGTGAGAAGACTGCGCCCCAGTTACTTAACTTACATCTAGAGGCTAGGGTGAGGTGTTATGTGCGTGCTGTGCCGTCCCTATAGCTTCCTCGCTTCTAGGAGTCGAGCGTGGAAAATATGCTCACCCGGTCGGCGAGACAGTTTCAGTGTTTCAGGCGCATGTATGCAACCCACATTTACACAATTTAAATTGCACCGTCCCCTACTTAGGGGCTAGCACCTCAACCACTGGTGACGGTAACAAAATTACAAAACAAGGTAAGGAGGGTGGCGAATCCCTATAGATTTGCAAGGGCGCTAAGGCAAAAGTAATCCTCACTCAAAAGTAAATCAAACTCGTAACTTCAAACACCACAGTAAAGTAATACCAATCAAACATTAATATCAGCAAGCATAATCACATTAATGTCCCAGTCATGAAAAGGTATACTGTAACTACAACTTCAAGAAAGATCAACTATCGGGTTCAATCCCAACAGGGATTTATTCAAAACTCAAGATCAAATAACAAAACATCAACATAACCATTACCATTTTACAAACTCAAATTATCAGCAACGCAAGTCAAAATTTTAGAAATGAAAAATATGAAAGTACAGACATAAAATTAAACATTAACTTTATGAGTTACTATAAACAGGCGTGCAAAAGTACCAGTTAATCTGTCAATCTGAACTATATGACTCAGTGAAGGCCTAACTGAGAGTAGGTACTGCAAAGGGTGTAGCGAAAGACAAAAACAAATATTATAAATGTGCTAGCCCTATCCTTATAGGAAACTAACTTTAACAATAACAAAGAACAATACTAACTGAGTCCCATACCTCAGTAGCGAATACACAATACGACCACAAGTCTGAAAAAGCCCTATACTTATAGGTGGTAAACTTCAGGGGGACACACGCCCCGAAACACACATACACCACGGGGACACACGCACCAAAACACATACAGCAGCAAACTATACCTAGTCCCATACCTCGGTAGTATGCATACAATACCTATCACCCTAGCACAGTCTCATAAAGCGGGCACATACGGTGCATGAAAATTACTCAATCCAAAAATTATAAATTATCTCCTATAAATTTACTTTCTCTGCAATGGTCTAACCTTGAAATATACACGCCAGCAATTATTAATAAACAAATACGAACAAAACTAAAAAATGTTTAAATGTCTGCCCTCTCTCTCTCTCTCTCTCTCTCTCTCTCTCTCTCTCTCTCTCTCTCTCTGAATACTGAAAATATATAAGTTACCAGAAGTTAAACATTGAAAAACCCGAACGCGAAAGTTAACCTGAATTACTGAGAAAAAAAGGAGAAAAATCACAAACAGCAAAACACGAACGAAACACTAGGACTTGGGCCATTATGCTACAGGACTTCAACTCAAGGAAAAAATAACAAATAACTAAACAGGTGCCGAAAATTAATCAATTACAAGTCCTGCAACATAACAACCCATTCCACATTTACAGTAACGAAAGACAAGACACTTACATTTCACTGGAAGCCGACTGAACGCACATACAAGAAATCCTGGAGTTTAAATACAAACAACGAGGATGAATAAAAACCCAGAAATAGTCCGCCCAACACGGCGGAGCAACAATAACACATAAAAATTACAATAAAATAATTATCACTAATAAGCCTGAAAATACATAATGAAAACTAAATACAAACTTTGTATAACTCGGTGTGTAGAAAATTAATTACATAATATCTCAATTTATAAATTTCAGATGTTGACAAGAAAAAATAAATATAATAATACGAAGAACAATATCTTGATGTACGGCACCGTTCACTTGAGTGCGCTAGTGCAGCGCAAAGTTAGTTGGACTCTCTGCACCTGTGTCTCTGCTTAGTTCACATCAAGTCTATGGAGGTGAAACGTCATGTTTACATACTGCATCGTAAAATGTTCCGAACTAATACAAGTGGATTGCTGGATCACAAGGTACGTACGTGTTTCTATTGACGTGAAATGTTCAAAACTTAGCTGCTGAGAATATACGGATGTAAAAATAAAGTCAATAAAAAAGTAGCTGGAAATTTGAAGTGTTCAAAATTCTCGGGCGACGTAAAGACTTGCCGGTCAAACGGACAAGGTCGGTTCAAAATTAAGCCCGTCTTACTGTCGTTATAGCAATAAGCATGTTACACGTATCAATACTGTATTTACCGTTAATTTAAGACACAGTCGTTCTTGTTTAATCTGTCTTCTCCGAAGTCAAGAATAAGGAACGGGTGACTACAAATTTTACTAAACGTTTATTATATCTCGTTCATAATGTAACCGTTTGTTATTCTTGGTTTTAAAGAACATAGCCGAATATGAAGAGCTCTATAGTAAAATGCTAGTATAATTTGGTAGGAATAAAATTTTTACTGCCAAAAATAAAGTAAAGTTACATCTGTTAAATGGGTTTAGTGAAGGTTGCATAGGTGCGCATGATACACTAAGCCTGTCATAGAGTGAGTGAGTGACGAGATTTTGGTCAGCGCTTAACATCGAGGTCTTCAGCGCTGATGAGGGGTGACATGAGGTGAGTATGGAGCAGCACTGGAATGAAGGGCCGGGAGAAACGGGAGATCCCCGAGAAAACCCGCCGATCAGCGGCATCGTCCGACACGATTCCCACATGCGAAAATCCGGGGACCGACCCCGCCAGGAGGCGAGAGGTCTGACACCTCGGCTACCGCGGCCCCAAGCCCATCCAAGCCTGTCATAGAGATTCCTAACTCTCCCTCGACCTGCATCGCTGAAAGAGGTCAAGTCCTGTACACGAGGTGACAAATTAGGACAGTGTAACCTATACCTACCAGTGCACAGAAAAAAACATTTTGTAGCAGCTACAAAATACACTTTTGGTACTCACGCTGCAAAATTTATCTTGTGGTCACCACAAAACTACTTTGTTGTCATCACAAAAATATTGTGGTCGAAATAAATTTATTTTGGGTTTACTTCATATTATCTTGGCAGGGCAATATTCTTACAAATTTTTTTCTCTTAAAGCGGGAGAAAACGCATTTGAAATAAATATTATGCTGATTGTTATCAAAGTAACAGAAACTTAAAGAGAAAGTTAAACCTTTTCAATTGAAGACAATGTCATTACAACATGATCATTACAATACAAATGATAACACTGTATTGACTTAACAGTCACTTCCAACTACACAACGGGGCACGGGTACAGTACAACTACTTGCAAGAACCCCTTCTCCCACATTGATAGTTTACATTTCACACTTTCTCAATTGTTCTCCCTTTATAGAGAATGACAGGATTTTACCTGCAGCTTCGCTCTCATGGCTCTCAAAAAATAATGGCAGTTTTTGTCAATAGAACCAATCCTCTGTGCAGTATTATCAGTAAACAACAGAACATATGTGTAAATATATACGTATTTAACAAAAGTTACAAAAATGTTATACAGTTTTTTATCACTTGTTTATTGTTGTAGTAGATGGTACCCGCGATTTTGTTTGCAAGAGTTTCAATTTAATGCGATGATATTTCTGAAACAAAATGTATGTGCTAAACGGTGCAAAAATGCTGTTAACTGTCATTGATCAATTTAGAAACAGTTTGGGGAAACAAAAATAAAATTGTTCCACTAAATAGTTTGACTACACTGTTCTGCCCTTGCACCGAGTTTTGCACCCTCACCAACCAAATTATTTCTTATTGCAGAAAATTTCGCGAGCGCATGCACAACTACTTACCAAAGTTTGTTTTACTAAATGTTCTAGATACCCTATTCTGCCACTCTATCACTTTTTGTCCTCCCACTTTCCAAAACCACGAATTTTTTGCGATAAAATGTAGTCTATGTCACTCTTCAGCCCATACATGATCTCTACGCGAGAAATCATGCCGATCCGTTGCTGTGTTTCTGTGTGAAAGGGCAAACTAACAAACATAATTTCGCAATTATTAATATGACAACACCTTCAGCCATTTTTGTGGAGAGAAAGACATTCAGCTCGGCCCTGACTGATCCTTGGTTCGAGTCCCGGCTAATACGTGGTCTAATAATAGCTAAGAATGCAGAACGTAAACTAACACACTTGAGGTGAACTCACACCAACAATGTGGAGGAAATTCTTCCACCAATCAGCAGCTTCAGACAAACATTCCAGAATGAGACCTAACTAATACATAGTGACAGGAATATTCCGGGAGTTCAATAACTCGGTGGCTAGACTCTAATGTCACAAGTTATCTTAGTTAGTTGTACATTGGCTGTTGTTCCACTGAGTAGCCAGTTACACAGGAGAACTGATATCATGGGGTTCAGTTCCTGCTGTCTTTCAGATTTGCAATTGGTTCAGATTTGTAACATGTTGCCGACAGCAAGGCCATTGTCGATAACAGCCACCTGCTTAGACTGAATGAGGGTATCAGACCCTGTAGCAAAATAAAAAGAACAAGCAAGCATTCACCTGGAGAGATTTTGCAGAAGTATGGGCCTATACACAATTGATTACTTTAACATTTGACTTTACGTTTCCGTTTTACTTTAAGTATTTTGTCAATACACGATACAAACATAACGTTAATTTAACGACAGTTGGAAAACGATTTGAGAATCTGTTATTTGAAACGAAATTATTTTGATATAAATCATTACGTTTTGATATAAAATCATGTCATGTTGATATTCCAAAAATAACCCCAGTTATTTAGATATTTTCAATTTATGATAACATTTTGCCGAACACAAGCAATGCCATCTATTGAAGAAACTTACAGTTAATCTACAAATACTTCTGAAAATATATTTACGAGGTTTTCCGAATACATTTAAGACATAGCTGTTACACTTTTATAAAATCCAAGTTTTGGAGAATAAAAAATGCTCGGAAATAATTAATTTTTATTTTAACAGACATAATCAGCTGTTCTTTGCAAACGACCATCTTGACTCTGACTTTAGGTTCCCAGTTTATAGGAAACGTAACGTCAAGGCTGCTCGACTTTAGCTTTGGCGACCCCATTGTGTACTACTCCATAAGAAGCTATGTATTGAATGCTAAAGTTTTCAATTGCGTAGAGGCCTTAAGGAAAACCGTATGAGGGTGGTCGCAGAGAGGGAATGAAATCAGAGTAATTCAGATTGTCGTCGAGACAGACGCAGAGCGGTGTCTCTGACCTTTCTGCAGTCGGCGTAAATCCCAGGTCAGCTGTGTTCAGTGGAAGCAAACCTTTGCTGACGCGGCATGTCTTGTAGCGGTGCTGCGGTTCCGACGAAGAAGACGAGGGCGCTGGGTTCCGGGTAGCATCTTGGAGCGAGGTAGGGAATCCCGGTAGCCAGAGTTGTTGGTAGAGGAGGGGCGTTACTGCGCGTATAAAGAGCCGCTCGAGGTCGTAGTACTGCACTGTGAGCCCAGACATGGCGGTGACTACAAGTTTCCTGCTGTCGGTGCTGGTCTTCAGCTCGCAGGTTGTCCTGCAGTCTGCACGTGAGTACTACTACACTGCACCAGCTTTACACCTGGGACTCCTCAGTCGTCACTCGTGTTTCTAGCACAACTGTATAGTTAGGCGAGTTACTGAACACGTCTCAGTACAGGCCTGTTTACATATGACCGTGGAAGTCGTGGTTAGATTCGCCCTCGCTGCTCACAATTACAATGTCCGAAGCTGGTCCGAAATTGTGATTAATTAATATTTTGTACAGCTCTTACTGATTTAAACCTTCTATTTTTGCCGAAAATAATTTCAATGTTTTCAATTGTGTACATAGTTACGAATTCACGTGAAAATAGTTTTTAAGTTTTCTTCTGTCTTAGGACACAACTTCGGACAAAAGTAAAGATTCCCGTTTGGTGTTTTGCAACAGAAAAATCCATACACAAACGATGACACATAAGTGTTAAAATTGTAAGATGAATTTTTTATATCTGTATTAATTTGCGTTAAAAAAAATGTTTTTGAAACCACTGCAAAATTAAGGAGCGAGGCTTAAGTAGTCCTTGAGGCGTGGAACACAAAGCGTCGGCCAACACCAGCTGTCATATGAACACACAGTAACTTGCAGTCCAGTCTGCTGTCTGATAATAGGAACAAAACAGCTGTCATATGAACACACAGTAACTTTCAGTCCAGTCTGTTGTCTGATAATAGGAGCAAAACTTAGCAGCTCCCGTTACCACTGGTTTTGTACTTTTCCCATTTTCTCTCAGGATATGAATTCTTGTCAATTTACTTATTTCAATAACACGTGGGTTCAATAATACAGCTAGATAACTTAATATTCCCGAGTTCAAGTTATCTATAGATGAATACACCACCCTTATGAATTGTACCTTTTCATATGTATACATTTATAAATGTGTTAATTTGGAGTATTGTTTAAGCACAAATTCGCAAGTTAACATAATATGTCAATGATAAAAGAAATTTTCAATGTTAGATGTATATATCTCCAGCTACCTAGTTTCCTAGTTGTAGTATTAACCCCACGAATTTTTAAAAATTATACATTCACTTTAACTTTAAAAAATGCACAATCGTGTGTATTAATTTGGTACGTTTCATGAAATAATTCTTTCAATTACTCTGATTCGTTTTGAAGGAAATAGAACAGATTTGAATGCCTATTTCAGAAGTTCTTCTTAAGAAACCGTGTCAGACTTCATGTTAGATATATCTTTGTCTCGTACCTATTAAAATTTTTCAAGGAATTGATTAGAAAATACAAGGACATACATTTACCATACTATGCAGTGCACACATTATATCTGAGCTGGTATAAAATTACTATGAGACACTTGAAATAACAAAACTTGTCACAATATCTGACCGGTACCTTTCAATAAAACCAAATAACGTGAAGTAACAGTTAATTAAAAATTAATACATACAAATGTAAATTTCAACATTTGTTTGAACAACCGTTGTTATTTATTCCCTGATGATACGAAAATGAGAAAATTTAGCATAAGACAGGCAACGATACGCTATCTTGATGTCTTCCGCACTTTATTGTAATATGAACATCATTATAATGTTCCAATATATTTTATTTAAGAAATAAATAAGACATTAATTCGTATATTTTCAGTAACCAGTGAATAACTAAGCTAGTTCGTGAATATTCAACAAATCAATATAAGTTCAATGTAGCTGTTAAGAGCAGGAATGACCAAAATGCATACATATCCTGACAAGATAGATCTGATTGGTCTAGTTACATTTAATAAATTACGTGGAGTACTCTGCTGTCACGTCACAAAGTTCCCGTAATTATCAAGACTTATTAAAATAAATATTTTAGATTGTGGTTCATTATAAGTGTAGACTATATTATTAATGACAATAACGTTTGATAATTATTCCATCTTGTATGGCACGAAATTCTTAAAATATTTTTTACATTACATACTTAGCGTTGACTTTCGAGAATAATAACAAAAATTGGCGCAGTTTGTTAAAAATAAAGCAATATTACTGTATACAGGACATTTGGGTCAAATCAACAGGTAGCGAAACTTGTAGATATTATTCCACATCTTATAAACGCTTACTTCTCAGTTACCTCTCTATTTGTTGCTGGTTCAGTGAACAGACAGTTCTACCTTATATCAGGATATACGATAGTAGTTCCTTGTTCCACTGCATGTTATTTCTTTGTAATGATTACTTCAGGGCATAGGTCGACTTGTTAAACTGTGGCACTATCCAAGTCTGACTTGGACAACAACTGTACTCGCGAAAATTTTAGTTTCTTGAGAATGACTTGTGACACAATTCTTGATGTAGAACTAATATTATGCTATTGAACTTTAGACAAAATTACTTTTATGCTTGACAACTATAGAGACTGTAAAACAAAGTTTTTTTTTTTTTTTTTTTTTTTTTTTTCAAATTATCGTGTTCAGTATTTTCATCTAAACAGGGATAGATGAAACTTAATCAAGAACTGATATATCTAACTTTGTCAACTGTTTTAACCGTCGGTGCTATTTCTCTGCGCCGTAGATGTGTTGTGCGTCGCCCTGATTGGCTACTGCTCCAGAATTTCTAATTAAGGCGCCCGCCTACTGACCGTGTGTTTGTGTGAGTGAAGCACGGTGCCAAGGACGATGTTGACTGGCTCATCTGGTGCGGTATCGCCTCTACCACAAGACACTAGCAGTGGTATCGTAGATCACTCGCCTGACTGACACTTTCAGTGCTCACCCTATCTTTTTATTGGAGGGAAGTCGTAAGCAAAGTGTATTGCATATTTCTAGAGTAGTTTCACACGATTTCCGTGAGTAGTTTGTTAAGGAAATAAATGGTTTAAAAAACTGTTTTTAGCCATTTTGAAGGCTCCGAAATGATTTCCTTTTTGTACACTGGCACAATAGGCACATGTGGAATAGTTTCGTAAGAAAACGTATTTACTAACTCACTACAACGGATTTTAAACGCGTGTTAGGTGGCGCCCTTAAGATATAAGATGGTTTAACGCTTAACGAACCCCCACCCCACCCACGCACACGACCTGCTCAGTTCTATTGCATTGAACAACTCACGTGTAGATCTGTGTACGTCATAAGACATAAGGTAATGCTAGCGACTACAGCAGTGTCCAGGTGATGCAAGAAGCTGCGTCAAGGTCATGTCCGCCATTTTACACGGCACTGAAGATGTTTGATGTGCATACACTCCTTCAGTCGACCCACTCTCGCCTCAGTCCTCTAGCCCACACTCATGATGACAACCGTATTTTAAGAACGCCTCTTCAAATGTCACGGCTACTCAGGATGTTATAACTAGATAAATTAAACAGCTGTTACTATAAACATCACTAAGGTCCTCATATCATTAGTGTATTATCACGGGATATATCATCTTGGCAAAAAGAGTGAGAGAGAGAGAGAGAGAGCGCGTGTGTTTGTGAAAAAATAGCAAAAATATCGGGTTTAATGATGTTTTCTGAAACCACTGTAACGTGTTGTGCATGGTAGATAAATAAACGCTGAAAACGTTAATTTATTTCTACGCTTTTTACGAAGCCAATATGGACAAATACTCAATGACAATCCTAGATAATCGTATTTGCCAATTTTATGAATAAATATTTATCCAGAATTACTAATTCGTTACGCGTGATCTCTTGCGCCGCAGTTAAATTAACGAAGTTCCGGCGTCAGAGATTGTGCCTCAGAAGTTCGTAACACTGGAATCAATTTTGTTTAAAACGTTGGCTAAAACTGTTGTCTAGGATTGTTATTAATTAATTTTCGCTAATTGGCTTCAAGAAACCTACAGTAATAGATTAATGCTTTTAGCGTTGAATTATGTACCACACCCTCTTAAATGGCTGGGTGATAATTATTTGACGCGGTATACATGTTTACAGACGATTAAACTTTCAGGTTGGGCTTATCAGAAATCTTACATATTATTTAGCCCAGTCTAATATTAATACACCAATAAAATATAAGGGAAATGAAAAAAAAAGTGGGATGAGACGCAATTGGAAACATAGATACTACACATGAAAAATAAAAACATTTATCTAGGCTTCACATATTTATATAAACTGATACGTTCTAGCACTCGTCATTTACTCATGTTGGCCTTCTTTCTTAGTTGAACAAGAGACAGGCGATTAGGTAATTGTTTCCTTACAAGCTTGTTATTGGTTTACATTTTTGCTAACGTTCCTGATAAACGGTATGGTTCAATGGCGACGATACACAAAATAGGCCTACATATGGTTGAAGAATAACATGTCTTTACACGAATTAGTTAAATTTTTCTGGTGTTATTTATAGTTATAGTTCCTGCTATTTCGCGGTATATTTGAAGTAAACACTAGGTTTCACAGGACTATACACGCTAGAGAACATGTGTTTTCATTGGCTACCACTCTTGTAGGAAGCCAGTCAGCACTATGTCACATCTACACGGAGCGTCGTCAATGTCAGCACCAGAGATCCTCTTGGGAGAGATGTGACTACCGCTGTACAAGCACACAAGTTTACAAATATAAACAACTGTTTGTAGGCAAGACTGGTAGTTAGCGCCGTTGTTTTTGTGGTGGGAAGATTTTTGCAACATTTGGTTGCAATGCTTTATGTGCAATTCTGTAGTTCTGTTTCATTGTCAGTAATCGGTTGTTTTACTCTCAGTTGTCTTAGAGGTCTAACGGACAATCACAGACGTATGACGTCATAACAGCCGTATTCTCATTGGTACAATCAGATGTGAGACATGTTCTGAACCAAGGCACACTGCCAATAACAATGAAGAAAAGCTTCTGATGTGGACGTAACGCAACGGAACAAAATGGTACAAAAATCTTTTCGCGACAAACTAATGGCTTCACTGCTAGTAAACTGTAACTCGGAGGGTTTTCTGTTTAAAGTACAATGCACCCTACGTTATAGCCGTACTTATTTATAACGGACATTGAAACTAACATCCTTTGTCGGAAGTTGTAATCTGCTTGTACGTGTTCTATTCGCTACAACTTAATACTTTCCGGACAAGAAAATTTGTTACCATGTCAAATACGTTTTGTCTTCCGTCATAGTTTTTTATTTAATTAAATATTAAAGGATACTTTACTCAATCGGTCCCTGTGTTCACTACAGAGTATGACGTATAAACTGTGCAATTATGACTATAGAATGCACTAAGAGCCCAGTGTCTAACAAGGTACGTATATTGTATATGAAAGAAATAGTTTGTCTATGAGAACTATGCTTTGTTTATTATTACCTGCAACCAGTAATGTTACAAACATTCGTCTGTGATAATAAATAATTCCTTGTTGAAAACAAATTAATCCGTAAAGACCTCTGCGGCAGAGAAGCCGCGTGTGACAAGGACGATATCTGAACACAAGTATAGTTCGCACCGCCTCTATGGTAGACATGCTCTAAGCTGTGTGGAGGCTTATGACAGCGCTCAGTACAGGTTAGCTTGCATATCGGATATCAATACTTATACGTAGTTCCTGACTGCCTCCAGTGTGGGAGTGTTGACGACACCTTCCAGTGATAATTAAGTTCACGTGGCTCGTTGTAACCAGTTCGCCTGCTTTGTTCTCGCCGATACTTCGATAATCGACTTACCGCAGCGGTGTACGCGGCTAATTCTGTTACTGTCGCCGCCACTGCGAAGGTCGGGCCTTGTTCGTCACCAGCAACTTCAAAGTGCTAACTGAACTAATCGTGTTGGCAGTTGGTGAAGGTCATCGCAGCTTCCCTGCGTCCCTGGACCTCGGCAAGTCCTTACACTCCTAGTGGTTCGACGACCCGTATTTCCGCTATTACTAGCATTCCTCAAGACGTGTCAATATTTTTGTGAATGAGTACTCTAAAAGTTATTTTACTACACCTTTTTTACATTGCACTAAATCTTCCATATTATGTGACGTTTGATAGACGATAAAAAGGAATTGGTTATTTCGTATCTTCCAACAAATGTAATATAAAATTGAAGTACATTTATCGTATATTAATGTAAAAAAGTTGTTTCAAGTGGTGAACAGTTTTCAAGAAAATGGCCTTAGAAAATGTGGTGCCTTTGAAGTAGGCAACACGCGATACACACTAGGTTTGAGCAACCCGATCATATGGTGAAAGGTTTTCGAAAACATTTTTTCACAGATGCAGATCGTGGGATTATTAAAACGCAACCTGGGATGTTATTTGTGGCAATTTTAACAAATGTGGGTTTTAAATTACATTTTACAATTGCGAATTTGTCCCTTAAAATTTGCGCCAGCCAGAAACTTGTATTTTATAAATTTGCCTCATTTTTTTACAATGAATCATCTTGCAATATTTCTAACATACTTCCATGAACATCCTGTTTAAATATTAATATTTCCACGTGTTTTTGTTTACATGTTGTCTTGTTGACGTGTGGACCAATACAAGGGGTAAGTGCAAATACAGAGGACAGAAGTGCATTGATGCTTTTAAGCGACTCAGTTCTTCCTTGCCTTGAGCTTTAGGAAGCAAATACAGTGTTTAATGTGTTAAGAGCCTTGCCTACCAAGTTTGAAGTCATTGAGTCTAAATGAAGAATAAGTGTTAATTAAATACGTTATTTCTCAGTGAATCAATTTCAAAAGAAATTCTTTTTTTAGATGAAAATATCCTCTTAGTAAAATTTCTTAAGGAATGCACCTGCTGAAGGAATAATAAAAAAAAATATTTGCTCATTGCTCTCTTGTAAAATGTGAATTACGTTTCATTCTTGTTATAAAAATAATAAACCACAAAAACTTGCAGTATTTCGCAATGTGGCGGTATTTGTCAATAAATTTGATTTCACGTAGAATACGTTAGTTTGTAAGAGTTATTATATATAATATTTGTCAATGGAAATTTTATTTTTTAAGATAGGACACCACTTAAACTCTAAGGCTCCAAGCTTGGTTCGTAGAATTCGTTTATGTGAATGCTATTGATTGGTTTCGTGACATGACATAAATTGTATCTTTGTAAAAATATATTATCCTTTGAGATAAATTGTTCATTTTAATATACTCTTGTCATACCTACCTAAAATATTTCTCCATATCAGACACACAAATGTATTTTCACACAAAGCCAAATATCTGCTGAAGTAGTTCTTGAAGTCGCCTACTCCCATATTATCCTTGCTACATAGTTACTTCCTGGTAAGGAATCCAGAGACACAGCAACCACACACTTCAGACACGCTTATTTAAAACACTGCGTTCTTCCTGGCTCTTTACTTCATAAGACCAGAGACCTGGAAGTGTCATGCGTTCAACAACCTGCCGACAAGACTCTACAAGTCTTCTTAAACTTAAGTTTCAACCTCATTCATGGAGACATATAAAACTCATATACTGAATATCCTCACGTCATCAAACGTATATTTAAATACTGTTCGTTAGTACATGTAGCCAACTCTTCCTTTACCAGTTGCATAGTTCTCGTACAAAAGCACATATTTTTTACAGTTTTGATTACTACTAATAAAGCCGATGTCATTGCATTAAACTCGTGGTAGTAAATTTCCATCTAGAAAAGCACTCTTTGTCTGAGTTAACTCACGATAATAAGGTATCTGTACCGAATATGGCCCTCTAGTCGCCATTGTGAGGTAATGCCTATGGATACACACTAGTTTCCAGTACGAACATACACTATCCATAAATAACTCTCTTACGCCATCCATGTATTATATCAGTAATATAATTAATGACTTAGGCACACATGATTGTTGAACCTTAAGCAGGCCATATTCGGTACAGGTATCTTATTTTTTGTTAGTGTCATCAAAACGAGTTAATTCGGGATAGTGAGAGAAGGGGTTAAAATATTGAGTAGTTATAGAAATACATATAAATTTTTAAAGTTATTCTGTGACCATCTTGACCACAGTAGCTGACTAGTGTGGGGATGTGCAATATTATTGGCAACCCGCTCATTTTGGATCAGATCATAGCCGTCAAACGTCGTCTTAAATATGCGTTATTTTCTTACAT
Organism: Medauroidea extradentata; assembly: GCA_003012365.1. Lineage (NCBI taxonomy): Eukaryota > Metazoa > Arthropoda > Insecta > Phasmatodea > Phasmatidae > Medauroidea > Medauroidea extradentata. Next base: position 26,800 of record PNEQ01129171.1, read on the forward strand.
GAATGTACTGAGGAAAGTAACGTCGAAAAAATATATAAATTCAAGTTAAGTGTTCTAGATATTTAATACTGTGTTAGTCAAAATAGTTATAAAATTAACCTAAAGGGTTCTTTTCACGATCAGATTTTATTGTGGAAAATATTACACAGTATTAAAAGTGATAAGTAGCTGTCAAATTTTGATACGAAACAGAGTAGATCTCACAATCATTTCAAGTGGAAGTAGGGAAATCTCCTTACGTAGGTTGTTCTGCTTGAGAATACAGAAACTGAAACTTAAACAGCTGAATTTAGTTATGCATTTCTAAACAACATTAAGAATTCCTCTCTAAATGCATGTTCCGATCCTGTAAAATACTTCCCGAAGTCAAACTACTTTTTATTGTCACTACTTATGCAAATGAAAATAACATTTCTCATTACAAATATACAACGTACACTGTAAAAAAAGCTTCCTAAAATATTTACGAAGTACTTAATTTAAGCGCAGTATGAGACAGTTACCACACTTCCGTCTTGTAAATATGCAAACTTTCACAATTGTTTCAATACAAGTCTGGTAATTTCAGTGTACTTTTTTTTTAAAATTAGGCGTGCTACCATGAATGTCTGGGAAATAATTCTACTATACCTGCTCGCTCCTATACGCACGTGTGGCAAATTTACAAACTATTTTTTAGAGTGTACCCGCATATGAAGACTATATAAGTGAACAGTAGGCCTATCTGTTTGTACAGTAAAGCAACTATTGCGCTCTCATATTTGATTCAAAACAAAACCTAAAATATGGCTCCATCACCACACCATCACCTAGCACACTTTTAATAACTGTTCAGCACTAAACGAAAAAAAAAAAAAAAAAACATGTCTTTCCTTGCATGACTTGATGTTGTAACTTATCAGTGTCATTTTGTGACCATTTTGAACTCTTTTTCCTATCGTTATTTAATTTTATTTATTTTCTATTCAATATTCGTTTTAAGTTTTACAAGTTTTGAATTTCACTTTACTTCAATCGTTCCTGGGACGCACCAAATTTTATTAACTTTGTTTTTTATCTTCTTCATGATAGGAATCTTCTTTACCTCGAGACACGGTACAGTTGTACTTGATAACTGACACTACCCGTGAGATTTAACATTTTTAGTGTAGTGTTGAGGATGGAAAAAAATCTCTTATTCTATCAACTATTTTACTAAAATAGTAAAACTTGGTAGTAAACTTACGTGGAAACATTTTCAGACAGAGAATAAACCTTTGAGAAATAAGTTAACGATTTTTCATACAGGTAATAATTTTATGTTTTTGTGTGTATATAAAGAGACAAACGTTAATGCATGCACAGACCTACACATTCACGTATATTATTATGTCTTTTACATTTTATTTTTCAGAAATTGTGATTAAGGAGAGCCGACTGCCACGAAGCGCTGAACCATACGGACCTAACAGTGGATCTGGATCCTTCAGTAAATCTAGCTCGAACTCAGGTTCGTTTGGTGGAAGCTATTCTTCAAGCTCAAGCAGTTCTTCGTCGAGCAGCGGGTCAGGCGGCTTCGACAATGGTATTTGGTTTGGCGACGGGGGTCCTAAGAGTGCAGGACTGACAGCTGGTGGAAGTGGTAGCTCATCCCAGAGCGGTTCTTCCTCCTCTAGTGGCAGTAAAGGCTTTGGTGGAAGTGGTAGCTCATCCCAGAGTGGTTCTTCCTCCTCTAGTGGCAGTAAAGGCTTTGGTGGAAGTGGTAGCTCCTCCCAGAGCAGCTCGTCCTCCTCTTCGGGCAGTTTCGGGGGTGGCTTTGGTGGAATAGGAGGTGGCGGATTCGGTGGTAAATACGGTGGTTACGGTGGAAGTCATGGAGGTCTAGGAGGAGGAAATGCGGGTGGTTTTGGAGGAGGATATGGAGGGACAGGAGGTGGAAACGCAGGGGGTTTCGACGGAGGCTTTGGAGGAGGAAATGCGGGAGGTATTGGTGGAAGTCACGGAGGATTTGGAGGAGGTAATGCGGGTGGCATTGGAGGAGGGTATGGGGGATTAGGAGGTGGGAATGGAGGAGGTCATGGAGGATTAGGAGGAGGAAATGCAGGTTTTGGCAGTGGAGGTGGTTCATCAGGAGGAAGCGCGGGAGGCAAATATGTTGCTGGTGGTGGTAGCTCATCACAGAGTGGTTCATCTTCTGCAGGTGGTGGTCATGGTGGAGCAGGAGTAGGTGGTGGTGTTGGTGGAGGTCACGGAGGAGCGGGTGGTCCCATCGGAGGAGGCACTGGAGGAAATTATGGAGGAATAGGAGGTGGTAATGCAGGTGGAATCGGTGGAGGTCATGGAGGATTTGGAGGAGGTAATGCTGGTGGTATTGGTGGTGGTCATGGAGGACTAGGAGGAGGAAATGCAGGGGGTATTGGTGGAGGTTTTGGAAGTGGTTCTACAGGAGGAGGTGTTGGTGGTGGAAGTGGTGGTTCATCTCAAAGCGGTTCTTCATCCTCAGCAGGTGGCTTTGGTGGTGTTGGAGGAGGTCATGGAGGAAAAGGTAATTCCCTAGGAGGTGGTCATGGAGGAAATGCAGGAGGTGTTGGTGGAGGCTTTGGGGGATCAGGAGGGTATAGCGGTGGGGGAAGTGCGGGAGGAATCGGTGGAGGTCAAGGAGGAATAGGAAGCGGTAATACTGGTGGTTTTGGCGGTGGCCATGGAGGACTGGGAGGTGGAAATGCAGGGGGTGTAGGTGGAGGTTTTGGAAGTGGTTCTACAGGGGGTGGTGTTGGTGGTGGAAAGTATGGCGGAAGTGGCGGTAGTTCATCTCAAAGTGGTTCTTCATCCTCAGCAGGTGGACTTGGTGGTGTTGGAGGAGGTCATGGAGGACCCGGTGTTCCTATTGGTGGAGGAGGATATACTGGTGGTGTTGGAGGAGGCCATGGAGGAATAGGAGGAGGTCACGGAGGAATAGGAGGAGGTCAAGGAGGAGTAGGAGGAGGAGGTTTTGGTAGTGGAGGAAGTAGTGGCAGCTCTTCTCAAAGTGGCTCTTCATCTGGTGGCCTTGGAGGGGTTGGAGGAGGTCACGGAGGGATAGGGGGTGGAAATGCGGGAGGCATCGGCGGAGGTTTTGGAAGTGGAAGTGGTGGCTCTTTGGGAGGTGGAAATTATGGCGGAAGTGGCGGCGATTCTTCATCTGGAGCTGGAGGAGGATTTGGAGGTGGCCATTCCGGTAGCGGCAGTGGCAGCTCGTCCCAAAGTGGCTCCAGTGCTGGAAGTGGTGGCTTCGGAGGCTCCGGAAGTAAGAGCTCCAGTTCCAGCTCGTCCCAGTCTGGAAGTGGTGGAAGCGGTGGCTTTGGATTTCCCGGCGGTCATTCACAGAGTTCCTCTTCAAGTTCCTCCAAGGGAGGTTCCTCTGGATGGTAAGTGGCTGCTTGAATAGTTGTAGTATAGGCAAGGTGAAAAATCAGCTACGTCACTTAACATCAATATCTCTTAAGTAAAATTGTTAAATGATGTGTTACACTATTTTAGTGAGTGAGTGAGTGAGAGATTTTGGTCAGCGCTTAACATCTAGGTCTTTAATGCTGGCGAGTGTGACGTGAGGTGAGTATGGAGCAGTACCGGAATGATAGGGCGGGGGGAAACAGGATATCCCCGAGAAAACCCGCCGACCAACGGCATCGTCCGGCACGATTCCCACGTGCGAAAATCCAGGGATTATTGTAGTCAGCATGTACATAAGAACGCTTTATTAGTATTGTTTAACGTCGTTTTATAATGTTATAATATGTTTTAGGTACAACTTTGTTAATTTATAAAATGTTCAAGTAGCTCAGTAAAAAATAATTAATTTAAATAATGTATCTCTGTGTCAATACATACAAAACATGTATCACTAATATATATATATATATATATATATATATATATATATATATATATATATATATAGTAACATACAGGCATTAAGAGAAACTGACTAAACGAACTACTAAATAATAGAAATAAGTAAATGTTATGCCAATCGTTTACCTTTAATGTGTTCTTTAACTCGGAAAAAATTGTCATATTTAGAAACAAGAATACACGCAATTGCTAACACACCTCTGTAGAAACAACTCTTACCTATTAAAAAAAAATCAGTTACTGTTTTTAAGCGTTATTTATCTGCGCGGACTAACTTATTCTGGCAAAAAGGAACTACACCATAGGTATCAAAAGCAATCCTGTTAGTGGTTTAAAATGTACAGTTAAGGTAACGAAAACTGTGTTTTGTCATTATGGTAAAGCTAGTCCTCGTTTTAATACAGTCATAATAACGAAATGATTATTTTATTTGCTACAAGGAAAAACTTCTGTAGGAAAATTCTTGTAACATCAGTTACTTACCTGTAAAGTAAGTTATCTTTACTTCAAGTTGATTATCTTGGAATAATTTTCTTTCTTTACCGTTAAGAAAACCTTTTTGCTAAGTCGGGGCTATGTTACTGCGACTTCAGCAGTTCCTGCGCTTCTATCTTCTCCTATTTCACGCCTCTGTGCAGGGACGAGCATTATATTTGTATATCCATGAAAAGAATACACACTTCGAACTATATCGCCATTGAAAAATTCAATGCGTTTATTAGAAACACAATTTTTGGGCCGCTGAAAAATGACCAAAAAATGGCTCTTCCAGAATGACGTATCGGCAAAAATAACAACCGGATTAGAAAACACAACAGAAAGTTAGACTTAGAACTATGCTGTCAACAAATAAAATAATGTGGTCATCACTTAAAGTCCGTTAGGACAAAGGATAATAGTAAAGCACTGCATGCCAGCTGAGTAGCTTGCACGGAGAGGCGATAATACATTACATACGTCGATCAACGGCAACCTTACCGCTCCTACCTCACACAGACGCAGTCTATATAGGGAGGTCCCTTAAACACAGTATAATAAAACAAGTATATTTCAGCGGTATTCGACTATGTAAAGTTTATATTCAGCGGCGAATATTCAGGTTTTTCTAGGGGGGGGGGGGGCAAGATTTTGTTTTCCGGCGACAGTGACCTTGTTGCACCTTTTTTATTAATGAAGCATGTATAAATTAGATGCTTTAATAATAAAACTTCAGTTTTATGTGCTTAAGTTAGCATTATTTAAATTTAAAAATGCAAACAATATATTTATGCACATGAAATTCCAAATCCAGGGGGGGGGGCATTTGCCCCTCCCTGTAGCCCCAAATGACGCTCCTGTTTATATTATGCATCTATATGGCACACGTAGTGTTTAGTGAGTATGGAGCAACAGCAGAGCGAAGTGCCGGTCAGTGGCAGCGTCAGCCACGTTTTACACATATGAAAAATAATGAGAGATCCACTATAAACTGTTCACTAGACCACCACAGTGTTCAACACAGTGTTCAACACGACCATAGAGATGTTATATAAGTCTTCATACTTCATCATCCATTATAAGGCAGCATAGAATTTACACTGTCAGTGATTAGGATGGTGAGCCACTTAATTTATAATTGCGCTAAAAAATACATCCTGTGTGTTATATTGATGTTCAACGAAGGTTTATGTTACAATTTTATTAGTTAACACCAACGTTAGAGAACGTACTGTACAGTAACAAAGACCTTTGCAAATATATTACTGGATGATCTTGCTCTCTGGAAATATAACCAGTCAGGAACATGTGTGTTTATTTTATGCTCATGATAACCTAAGTCGTAAATGTGTTTTCACTCTTTCGTAAAGTGAATTTCGTTAGTATTATAGTTCTACGAAATTCGACTTTACAATGTCATTCGTTAAAGATAAACACGTTTTTTTTGTTGATGCACTGTCCAGATTTTGTTCCTTAAACTTAAATAAAATTTAATTGCTTTGTGGTTTTAAATTGAATGGTCGTGTTAAAATTACTACCAGTATATTCACATTACGGACAAATTATAAGCGTATTATCGCATTACTTTATATATCTATCACCTCAGAACACTAACGTACTTCGTACATACGCCACCTATTAAATCATTGTTTTAATTTTAGAGATAAATACATCAGGTAATCAATTGCGATTATACGATAACAGCGATACATTGCAAACGTACTAATAGGTAGTTACCACCTTTAATGGACATAGTAGAGTGCTGGTGTTACTACAACTGGCAATGCAAGGAAGTGTGTCGTGTTTGTAAGCAGTGTGAGAAGAGAGCGAGGTTATTGTAGGCTAGTCAAGGTAAAGTAAGCACTTTTGAAGGGTTAGCTACTGTTTTTTTTTAATGTAAATATAGCAGTGTAATAAATAAACATAGTTTGCAGTTCTCAGAATTCAACGTCTCAGGCCGCAATGCTGTATTTGTTTTATTCAAGATTGCTGACAAGACGCTCCTGGAAACGCTCACTTTACCGTGACCGGCATGTGTCTTGTTATGTTTCCTGGTTGGCAGCGCTAGCATGATGACCAACAGTGCAACAATGAAGACAATGTGACGTCTTTGTAAGCAATGTGAGAAGAGAGCAAGGATGTTACAGTTGGAGCTGCAAGTTGCAACCACGAGCGTCTGGGTCGCGTTCTCGTTTCTCGGAAATACTCGGGAACATTCGTTCATCCTCGGCGATGTATAGCCAGACATCCCCCCCCCCCATCTATATTCGTACCCTGAAATAATATTTTTAGATTAGTCTTGGTTAGTTTAAATTGGTTCAGGTTAGTTTAAAACATCAAAAATTCTTTGCGCAGAATCGAAGGACGATTTTGTTAGGTTAGGAAACTACAATAAAACTTGTGGTGCTGCCGTCATGCTCAATCGCCGAGGATAAACGAACACTCCCGAGTATTTCCGAGGAGCATGAAAGTTAACGTGACCCAGACGCTCGCCGTGCCAGCTTATAACGGACAGAATATAGTCAAAACAGTTGAAACGTAGTTGCATTTCTCCCGCTAAACTCTTGTGTATAGTAACTTATGACTGAAAGTGCAGGGATATAAACATGATGTAAGCAGTGAGAAAATAGAGCGGTGTTATTGTTGCAGGCCAGGCCACGGTGGAGAAGGCACGTTACTGTTGTCGAGGTTCGGCGGAGACGAAGAAGGCGGACCATCTAGTGTCGGCGGCAGCGGTACATCCAGTGGCAAGGGCGTCTTCTCTTCGTCCAGCTCCTCCATAGATAGTACAGGCAAGGTGTCGTACTCTGCACACGCTGGCAAGATACCATAGATTACACGACACAACCTTCACATCGCAGAATTCACGCTGCGTAACTACTTGTGCTTGCAGCCAGCAGTATTTGGATCATCAGACTCCCGTCTTCGCATCGGAGTTTTATTTTTATGTTCACCGAGCTGTACTGAAAATACTGAATTATGATCATAAAGAAACTTAAATAAATTATAGATTTTTACTTAGTGTTGTTTTTTTTTGCAAAAGTTCTATATGTCAACGCCTCAGTTATATATATTTTTTAATAACAGTTAAACAAAATAATTTAAGTAACCGACTATTCGTAGAGACCCGGAATAATCGAGTGTTTGACAACCTGTCGGCTGGACTGCACAGACTGTACATTGTCTGCTGCTGCAGTGAGTGGACAGTTGTACATGTGACAAGGTAGCGCGGAAGTCAGTGAGTTTTTGTTTTTCCGCACAGGTTTTATATTGGTTTACAGATGTCAATGACAATTTTTGTAAACAAAAACCGCATCATATATGCTTTGACGCAGTTAGTTGAAACGCTATGTAGACTGCCACTTCTGAGTTCTTAGCCTACATGTAAATATAGCTACTATAAACCAATATCGGACATTTGTGCAATTCTACGAAAACCGTGATTGTGCTTACACATCAAGCCAACAGATAACAGCACACTACATTTCACTAAGGTTAATTCTATAAACATGTTAGAAAGATCATTGTTAAAAGTGCGATATAATTATAATTTTATATTTTTATAAAATGGTGTCAGTTTAGTAGACGATACTTGTGAGTACAGTTTCCTCTTACAAAACAATTTTAGCTCTCATAGTTCTCTCATAACGGTCCGTCTAAGGCAAAATTTGCTTGTTACGCTGCCATGCAAATAGCGAAATCTAATTGATCTACTTAGGTGAAATAATTCACTGTGAACTAACATAAAAAAAAACTCTGCAGTAAATCATTTTAAAACCCACGACGAAATATTTTGAAATTTTTAAAAAGATCACAAAATCACAAAAAAAAAAAAAAATCAATAACTAAAAAATTTCTTAAAATACAAAAATTGATCGTGGGATATTATCTAAATGGTTTAATACGTAGTCCGTGGCGTGTTATTTCACCGTGAATTATTTCACTTAAGTCAATTGTTTTTCACTATTTGCATGGCAGCAGAACATGCCAATTTTGACTTTGGCGCACCATTATGAGAAAACTGCGAGAACAAAAATTGTTTTGTAAGAGGAAACTCTACTTACAAGTATCGTCTACAAAACTAACACTATTTCATATAATAAATAAAAAATAATGATTTTATAGCACTTGAACACCCTTAAGAGGGTTGTGCACTTGACGTATGAACGGTGTTGTAACGTGCCGCGACTATTATTTTCTACGCGAAACAACTAAACTTATTCACTATATGTTTATAAACGACTAGACCAAACGGTTAAAACTAGGCTTCTATCATTTTAAAATAGCAATATGCTTATTATATGTCATTCGGGATAAAGTGAGCAGTAAACATTTAACCTTAGAAAAATATTACTATAGGTCATTCGGAATAAAGTGAGCACTAAAGATTTAACATTTGAAAAAAAATCACTAGCCGTTGCTGCATATGATTCAACATTGACAACAGTTACATTACTGCTTATACAGTTGGCAGCGAATTATCGCACGTAGTTCCATGTATTTTATATTTAAATACAACATTACTGAAAGAACATCAAATAGAATCGACCTCTTCGTATTTAATATACTATAAAATATTTATTTATGATAATATTGACATACTTACTGCCTGTATAAGTTTACTTAAACGGCGCCAGTAGAAATTGATTTAATCCGGGCCGTTCAAATTCAACAGTCGTTAGCGAAAGGCGTCTAGGGCTACGCGCACTGACGTAGTTAATTATTTCACCGACAGGTGGCATCAGAGTTAGGTTTTCGCCACTTAGCTTGGAAGCGTTCAATGACGGTACAAGAGGAGAGTGTTGTTGTGTTTGTTCGTTGTGCAATAAATATGGGTTTATGATAAAACACATTCAAAAGTATTAGAAGTGACTGTTTCCTCATTGGTTATATGTAAGTTGTTATGTGTTACGATCGCCAACATGAGTATCTTGATTTAGAAACAGCAATTTTGTTTTGTTTCATACACTAAGAAAATACGTTGTTGTTGTTGAGTGCTTCGTTGTTCATGGCAGTATAACTGAACAGGTTTGAATTCTTAAATTGCGTGTGTCATTATGGCTTGTTTTTTTTTTTTTTTTTGTGGTGGTTTTGAGTTATAAATTCGATTTTCATGTGTACATATTTACGAGATACGTAACGGCAATAGTGCGGGTTGTATAAATTACAGTCGATGCACAGAAACCAGTATTAAAAGACGTTAATTCGCAGGTATTTGATTACTATTGGTTATACATTTTATTCAATACCTGTGTAGATATTGTTGATAACATTTTCAGCCCAGTGTAATGTAGATGTAAACATTGTACAAGCCTATGTAAATAAAAGCACGTGGCAATGTTTACGTTTACATACCGCGGAAAGATATAAACTGGCAGAAAATAGAAATTAATCAGGGTTTTTTTGAGTGCTCACTTTATCCCGAATCACCTATAGCCGTTACTGCATGTAATCCAGCATTAACTACAGTTTCCTTCCTGCTTGTTTGGTTGGCAGCGAAATTACGCAATATAGTTCCATGTGTTTTCCTATTCAAATACAACAATACAGAAAAAAAAAATTAAATGAATTCTATTTTCCTCAAGCCTAGTTAAATTTATTTTGTCTACGTTCTCGTATTTTGTTACACACGTTAGCGATAGCAGCGAAACTAGCGGCAGAAATGTTCCCTGTGCCGAACTCTCCCATAAGAAAACACATTTTCTTTCCTGCCTGTAGTAGCATTAACCTAAATTTACTGACATCAGGTTTACGCTGTCAACATAACAATGTACAGAAAAACTTTGATTTCTCGACGTCGAAACATGAATCTTTACCACAACCAAAAATAAATGACCACAGCCAAAACAGCTGTAGGTTAAACATATAAACAAGAGAAAATTTATGGTAAAAAAATTAAGTTATTCAATAATTCTACCTCACGTCACTAGGTTATTTTTTGCACACTTGTTTTTGTTATTAGGAAACAACTGTACGGTACTAAGCCTAGTTTACACAAACGATAACATTGCTAATAACACGTGTTTTCAACAAAGTTGTTAACAATGTTGAGAAATGCTTGAAAATTGTTACCAACATCATGTTATTAACATTGTTGCCAACATTCTGTTATTAACTTTGTTGATATTTATAAAAAAATATTAATATCATTTGTTAGCAACATGTTGTTGAAAACATTTGATAGCAACATAAGATGAATTTTAGAAACATGTTAATAACTTTGTCACCAACATTGTTGGTAACATTGTTTTCCCGACCCGTTCTAAGGCTGTCTAGATCAAAGGTTGTTGGTAACAAATGTTACTGGCAATATTAACAGCAATGTTGTAGGCATTTTTGCCATCAACTTTGTTATTATCTTCAGTTAATCATTATTACAACTGTGTTAGTAACATTCAATGTTACTAACACATATCAAACATTGCTATAAAATAGTGTACCATAGCTTAGAATTTGTTGATAACTTTTTGTAACATTTTGTTATTAACACTGTTACTGTTATATTTTCGGTGTGAACTGGGCTTCAGTCTCTCGTATGACATGTGATGTGAGGCCCTATCTTTACTAGCGGCAGTTATCCTCGACCCATACCGCACGAAGGTTGTCGACTGTGGCATGGATTTCTCGGTATAATACGCAGAACTAGCCATGGTTGAGGTCAATTCTAGCCTACTACAGGTTAGAAAGAAAACTTGTTTTTCTTATGGGAGAGTTCGGCACTGGGAAAATTCTGCCGTTAGTTTCGATGCTATCGCTAACGTACCTATAAAGTACAAAACCGTAGTAAAATTAATTTTAACTGGGCGTGGTAAAGAGAGAAGTCGTTGAGTTTAATTGTAAAGTGGAAAACAAACAAATTTTAGTTTTCAGATTGATTGGTCAGTTTACATATCTTACCGATATCAGCGCTCAAGCGGCAAAGATTGTCCCTGTGCCAAACTTTCAACATCGATCTTTATACCTGTGGTAGAATTAACCTTAACCACGAGTGAGCTTCAAGTGACCTTGAAATATCGGCCTGCAGCGCCGAGGTCAAGTGCGTGATGTGACGTCTCGGTGGTTTTACCAGTGACTCCATCGGGAATCCCCGCACTCACGCCTCGCTCAAGGACCTTTGATTCATTGTTGTATCTGCACAAGTTGGTAGTACCGTTGAATATATATACTGGGTAGAAGTCGCGAAAGGATAGGAAAAACTCTACGCGTTTGAGGAGAAGCTTGGATAATCCACCGCTGCAGTGCGCTGCTATAACACCTTGTATCGTCTTAGTTGGTAAATCGCACGCTAGAGCGCTGCACAGTCACCCGCCGTCATTCATGACGTTTGCACCCCAAGCGACAGCGACCAAAC
>PNEQ01129172.1:0-13696 GCA_003012365.1 Medauroidea extradentata
ATTTGTTTTCCAAGCTTAAAGTAGGAAATGATCTTCCGAGAAATGTGTTTGGTAAAAGTACTTGGACCTTAGCACATTAAAGAAGAAATATATTTTTATACGTGGTATGGAAATTGTATTGCGCCATCAAACTTTACTTCTGCAGGAATACTGTACCATTCAAGTAATGGTAGTGCATTTTTCTTTATCCATTTTCATTATTTTGATGAAGCATAATGTTTACTGAAAATATATTAATTTTAAAAAATGTGTTTGTATTATTTTTCCCCTTCCCCCCCCCCTCCCAGGCCATTTTCGCCCCGTCACCGTCGCCCAACAGGTTTGTATAATATTGTGATATTTCTGTAGGAAGGGTTGTTTGTGAAAAATATATTTCTACCGTGGGATGTAAGCATTTGGCAAGTAATTAAATGTTGGTTAAAAATTGTTTTTTGTGAGAATACTGCAAATTTAGTAGAGTGTATACAATTATACTGCAAAAATTGTCACTGGCAGTAATCTTGATTACGAGTGTATTTTAAACGCACTTGTACAGTAACTTGTTTTGCACATCTGACTAGTGTACATATAGGCCTAGTATTGATAATTGTGGGAATCTAAATTCTATTACCATTTTTTATGTGTATAATGTTTTGTTGCATTAGCTCAAACTAGGTGCCAATCTGCAATTTTTGCTATCATAGTATTGTCAAGTATAATTTCATTCAATGATTGTTCAGTTACTACAAAATATATAAGGGATTTGTCAGAAAATACATTTGGTTGTAAATAATTGTTACAAACAGTAAGTACCAAACATTCTAAAAGTGTGTGTACAGGAGTCTTAAAAAAATAGGGACAGAATACCCCAGGGCACCTGCCTGGAAGGGCCCTCACCCCAAACAATTCACCACCTCAGCCACTTCCCAAAACCTTGCTATGGGCCTGCATAAAAAGAGGCCTTAATGCCATGAGACACATGGACATCTCGTAATTTATATAAAATATCTGTTCTTGTTACTTTATGCATGTCGGTCTATCATGATTATAATGATGTTATGTAAAATCAAAAATACATTTTGGGAGTAGTTTCCTTGAAGTATCATTTGGTACTGTTTCTAGATATTTTATTCCAATTAATGTGAGGTCACTGCAGCGAAATATTTTTGGTTGGTTTTTAACAGCAGTACAGTAGTTTTAATTGTTAAGCATACTACACAAACAAAAATAATGTATTGTAGAGTGGGAGCAATATAAATTACTTTGTAGAGGATTGTGTGTTGCACACTGTTTGGCAAAGAGAACAACTTGCGGTCAGGTAGTGTGAGGTGCGAGGTCAACAAAATGGAAATTTACGTACGCAAAACTAAGATAGTGAAATTTTCAAGGAAGAGTGTGATGAACAGAAGTATTTATAGGTGCGATAATTAAGAAATACAGACTGTGACAATACAAATACCTAGGAGTGGTGCTATACGGTTACTTGGTGGAGAAATCAGTTAGCAAGAGTGGTTACGAAGGGAAGGGCATATTTCATAATAGTTCGAACAGTGTTAGAGTGTGCATTGGCAGAATGGGATTTATGGGGAGGTTTATGTGCAGGAGCTGTAGAAGGTGCAAAGAGGGGCAGCGAGATGAGTGAATAGGCAGGTAGTGAAAGCAGAGGCAGAATGGAGGGGAAGAAGGTAAGTATAGGCCATTTGTATGATGAAGGTAATGGGATAGAGTACATTGGAGAAGAGAAGAAAGTTGAAAGAGAGGTCAGGATGTACAGAACTGTGAATGGAGAGAGAGCATTGTGTGCACTGCATTATGTAAGGTATGGTATTGGGGAGAGGAAATAATAGTGAGAAGACAGAGGGTGTTAAGGAGAATGTATTAGGGTAGGCATATGCTGGTTAGATCGTTGAGAAAGTAAAATTAATCGGTGACTGGTACGGGGAAGGAAGGGGGTGTTCTGAAAGGGTTTGGAATATAGTTAAGAAGAAAGAACTGAACTTGCCACGAAGCAGTAGCCCAACTGTGAGTGCTACATATTATTAAGTACGGTTAAGGTACATGTATTTAGTAACGAAAGATTTTTTGGATGATGTTTTTATAGTTGCAGTTTCCTTTCGGTTTGTTTACTAAAGAAAATCGCGTACATTACTTTTAAAAAAATTATGTTTATTTACAAAAGTTGACCGTATTACGCCGGAAATCAGCCATGTGGTAAAATGTAATAAGTGGGAAAATTAACCATGGCTCTTATGACAAAAGTAATGGGACCAAACGAACCAAACAACTCAGCTGGGAAAACGTATCTCGTAGGAACGTCTTAAGCGAGTTTTACTGTAATTGTGTTTGCTCATGCACACAAGAAAAAATAAAAAGGTGGAAAGGAATAGCAGTATCTTGCACGTGTTGGCACAAAGTTGGGTTGTACAATTCTTTCACATAACTTCTGTTGCATTTATGAATAAATGAAAGTAATTGTTTTTGTAAATACAAGAATGTGCACTAGCAACTGTAAAACTAAAAGCACTCGGCAGGATTTGAAAATTAATACAAAAAATTACTATTTGTTCGTTAACTATTTGAATCACTTATACATATGTACATACACACACATATATATGCACGTAGGTTTGTATGTAGGTATGTATGTATATATAAATAATCCAATAATCCTCAATTAGCGTCAGGGTTAGGTTCGTCCTGAAAACAGAGATGCAAATTGAAACCTACTTAAATTGAGTCTGACCAGCCCCGCACACAACTTATAGCCAAATATTTTTGGGGCATAAGAATGTTAACTCTGGCACGCATGAATGGGTTGCTCAAGAATGGATTAAAGATGATATTCTGAATCAGTAGCTACTTAAAATGAAAAATGGGTACCCAAACATTAGCGACGTAAAGAGCTCTGATGTACTGTCTCTCTAACTTTAAGTGGTGTCTCTCTCTCTAACTTTAACACGTTGACTGCCATTAAAACTGATGTAACATTAACGTTAGGGCCAAAGTAATTTTGCAATATTTTTATTCCTCGAATCAATAAAAAAAGTTTCTTTCGCAGTATTTGATCATATTGTATAATTTAACTGATAAAATTGATAAGTTATTTGAAGAGGACACCGGTGTCCTCCGTGGCCTCTGATGAGTCAATGTTTCACTTAGCGCCGCAGCGGACACACGAGCGGACAAGTCACACAACTCATGATCGTAATGAATACCTCAGAGATATATATTCCTGGACGCGCAAGTTGACACTTCAGTTGATAGCAATAAAGAAACATCTGCCGGCATGCTTCCCGACGGTATCGCGTATCTTAGAGTTGACAGCAAAAACGAGACACTTTCCGGAAGTATGTGAAACTAGTTTTTCATTTCATTTGCAGCAAGATATCGTGGTGTATACTTTCTTGCGTAGCCAACCTCACGTTGTTTGTGACAAGCAGATGTACCGTACAGACTATTTCGACGAGCATGTTTTTGCTGTAAAATGAGCAGTGAAAAAATATTTTTTCTAGCCGTACAAATAAAATAGTGTCTGCTGCAATTGGGCAAGCACAAAAACGGAAATGGAATGAACTAAGCGACGGTAAGTGTAAACATTATTTTGAAGTCAGTTTTTGACTGTTTGATACTTCACAAAAATGTAACACACTGTGACTTTATTTTACAGATTCAAGTTCCACTACAAATGCGGATGACTCGGACAAAGATCCTGATTATGATGTGTCAAGTTCAGAAAACATTTCTGATAGTGACTTCTCAACATCATCAGACGAAACTAGTGCGTAAAAAACATCACATTCCACTTTGTGTGCAAATAAATTGCCAGGAGAGTCTCCCACGCCATACGATGTTGCAGCTACATCAACTGCATCTGCCACAGAACAGTTCCCAGTACAGCACGACATTATTGCGGTCACGTGCGATCCAAACAGTGCGGTCACACAAGGCAAAAATAATGAAACTGTTGCAAATAGGTTTACTGAAACTGTTGCAGGTAGTAACATTTGGCACACTCCAGAAGGAAGTAAACAGAAATTATTTTTTCAGGGCGAGTCTGGGTTAAATCCGGAAATATCAGCTCAGCTTACCGATGCAACAGAGTTTGACTGTTTTAAACTGTTTGTTGATGACGATTTGCTGGATATTTTTGTGGAACAGACAAACCTGTATGCGAGCCAAAAACTATAACAGCCAGATATACCAGCAAATAGCAGAATGAACATGTGGGTGCCAACAAACAGACAAGAAATTCTGCAGTTTCTAGGTATAGTTGCGTACATGGGCATTGTCAAGGTGCCATCCATAAGTAATTATTGGACCAGTGATCCATTTTTCAAAATCAGTGCAATTCCATCAACCATGTCAAAGAACCGATTTGAACTGCTTCTAAGAATGTGGCATTTTAGCAATAACGAATCCCAGCCAGAAAATGACAGATTGTACAAACTTCGCATTGTTGTGGATTACCTGGTAGCAAAATTTCAGGCTGTGTGCACCCCAGGTGAAACCGTGTGCGTCGACGAGACTATTGTGCCGTACAAAGGAAGACTGAAAATGAAACAATACTGCCCACAGAAGACACACAAGTATGGTGTAAAGATTTTCAACGTGTGCTTTCGGAAAGGCTATACATGGAACCTAAAAGTTTACTCTGGGAAACAACACGATGCAGGTAACTCTGTGCCGGCAAGTGTAGTGCTTGAATTGTGCAATGCTCTCTTGGATTCAGGACGTGTAATAATTACTGACAATTACTACACAAGTATGGATTTAGCTGAAAAACTGTTGGATAAGTCCACTAATTTGTTGGAAACTCTTAGGTCTAACCGAAAAAACAACCCAAAAGAAGTTATTAGCAAGAAACTCAAAAAGGGGGAAATGATTGCTCAACAAAATGACAGTGGCATTACAGTCTTGAAATTGACTGACAAAAGAGATATTCTGGTGTTCTCAACATTGCATATGGATGAAGTGGTCCCAGTCAGCCGCAGAAACGGGATTGTCAACAAACCGAAAGCAATAGTAGACTACAATAAGGGCAAGGCAGCAATTGACTTATCAGATCAACTGTCGAGCTACAGCACACCACTTCGCAGATCATTGAAATGGTACCGCAAAGTGGTTATTGAGTTATTACTGGGAACTGTTGTCGTGAACGCACACATAATTTACTGTCAAGTTACAGGGAAGAAAACTACGATCACAAATTTCCGGAAAGCCTTAGCAAAACAAATGATGACACTCAGTGTAGTAGCGGAGCTTCAGGACAAACGTGAGATGCCAGCACCACAAACAACACCCACCGTCCGGACGAAAATGATGTCCAAACATATTTTCAAAAAAACAGAAGGTTCTGCTAGAGAAGGACGCAAGTACTGTCGTGGTTGCTATGAAAGAAAACAAAGAGGGGAAATTGAAAAAAATAAGGTGAAGAAAGTTACAACCTACTGCGTTGATTGTGTTGGTGAACCAAGATATTGCCTGGAATGTTTCAATAATGCGCACAAGTAATTTTGGACTTATAACAGTAAGTATAAACCACAAATGTAAAGCACTATAGTGAAAAGAATCTCACACTCAAAATACAGGTGAAAGAATTTTTACAAATTACGATGGTTCTGTTCGTAGTACTGCTGTGATTCTGTTTTTTTTTGTGAGCATACTGAATTGTAGATTGATTGAAATGGTAAAAAAAAAAAAAACTATTTTAGACTCGTATAATGAAAGATATTTATAGTCAGACATTGTAGTAAAATTAAAGAGTTATCAATCTAAAGCAGAAACAATTTTTTACTGAAACGTTTCTGCCGTTAGTAATGTTGTAATTTTTTATATTTTTATGAGATCATTAGAATTCATATTTTTTGATACGTAAAAACAATATTTTAAACTCGTGTACTAAAAGCTGTTTGTAGAGACATATATTTCAGTGAAGTGAAGCTTGTATATGAAACTAAAGCAATACAAATGTATATATACTTCAGTGTTTTTGTTAGTAGCAGTACTGATGTAATTCAGTTTATAATTTTATGCTAGAGAATTTTAGATACTTTGAACAGTGAACAAATAATAATTTTTGTCTTTTTTACCAACTGTTACTTGGATTTCATTACATACATACATCATTGTAAAGCAAATACACAGCAAACTGAATACCAAATGACATTTATTATTTTTATATTCAATTCCCCCAACCCCAATGGCGGACACAGCGGACACACTATCGTACGCCATTGGCAAACACAGCGGGCACAACATTGTAAGAGTATACTAAAAACCAACACAAATTTTGTTTCCTCTGAGGCCGCGGCGGACACAATACAAGGCTAAATCTAATGACGGAGTGGCCATACGGCGCCAGGGGTACGTTCTTTACAACAGACCTGAGAGGACACCCGTGTCCTCCGTGGCCCTCGGGGATATTTACGGAGAGGACACCGGTGTCCTCCATGGCAGTCAGCATGTTTTAAGTGGTGTTGTGTGTGTATGTTTAGGCTACTATTTGAGGATGTGTCTGTAATTTTTCGACGAAAAACTGAGGACATAAAGTAATTCGAGGACATTACACAGGTCATCGAATTGAAAGTCCTCGGATTCTGCTTCTATGATCAACCTAGTGTGTTAAAATATAAAAATTCCCGATTTTTATTAAGTCCTCGAATTGACAGTGAAGTTTCAAACACATAGTTCACGAGTGTTACCACCACGTTGTGCTAGTATCGTTTCAACTTACACACCTTTACACACTGTGTGTATGTTGTATCCTCACACATTCAAAATGAGGACTGTGACCTGTAGTTACACACAAACCATACACATCTCTTGGCGTGCCTCACGCCGAATGCGAGGACTTGGGAGTAGAACTGTTCACACACACCGTGTTCAGTTTAGCACTAATTCTGAGGATGTGCATTTACTGTTTTGAAACCAATTGGGCTTATATGTTTTGTATTATTAAAAATTTCTTCAAACTTTTCTATTCAAATTATGTATGTGATGTATTGAAGTGATACAGATTTTGGTATTAACTTGCAACTTAATGCAGCAACCTACTGATTGACTAGCGAGTTAAATAATATGTATTTGTACGGATGTAACTGCAGAATTTTTTTAATGTCGAGAAATTCCCGAACTAGACTTTAGCATAGGTCTCTGCATAGATTTATGACCAAGAAATTGTGCAATCACACTCCTTGAAAGTCATCCAAATAAATCTTAATTGGTTTAAGTTAGCGGAAGTTTGCTATACCATTCAATGACTAATTAAAAGTCCCAGTATACATGACGATTCTTTCCACTTCAACCTGTTTACGTTACACTAGTATCATTGCCGGTTTCTTTATATGGTTATGTAAGGCTCGGGCTTCCAAGTCATGCTGTGTTGAATCTTCGCCTATTTGGAATCCAGTAAAGAAAGATTTTGAAATCGCTACAGTATATTATTTAAACGCTTAATTTAAGAGTGCGTGGTAGATAAATAAACGTTGAAAACATCAATTGAATCCTACACCTTTTTCGAAGCCAATACATTATATTTTGACTTAAGAACCATGGGAAGGGACCAATCCCAGCATTCCGTAAGATGTAAGATGTTACAATATAACCTTGTGGTTGATCGCTTGCTTCGTGGTATTTATCATGACGTAGGTTGTTGCCGCACATTGGTCAGCTTTTTCAAAGGATTGGTTAGGGTATTGCGCCGGGAAAGTAGTTCTGCCCATGTACATTTTTTGTCTCCAATTAATGTATTTGTGCCTGCATTCTTTATCATTTTGAAGTTAAAACTATAAATTCAATATTTGAAACATTTTGTTAAACATTTTTAACTGTAATTTTACCAGGAAAATTTTTAAATTTTTAAAATTGTAATTTTGCTAGGCAGGTGAGATGTTACTTTGACCTCGTCGGTTGCTGTTAATTTGACTTTGTTGGGGAGAGATGTTAGTTGACTTCGTCGGGAGTGGTTGTGGGTGGGAAGCTGGCATCTCACGAGAGTAGATAAACAAACATATAGTTGGGCAGCGATGGAGGGGCGAGAAGATCATTTTCGAAGGTTAGGTTGGTCAGCAAGGTGTTGCAAGCGCTGGTATGGGGATGCTGAGCTTTGTAATGAACTGTCTTTTTAAGGGAGAGATCTTGGTGTTGCTAACATGGCAAGCAGAAATGCAAAACTTTAGATAATAGTGGCTGATGTAATATTAGTTTGTTTGTTTGTTGCCTTTGGCTTGATGGAGAGTGAACTGTGATAGGCTGGCGAAGCTCGAGCTTCTATCTTGGTGCAAAAACTTTTTCGCAAAGTGGCTAGTTTGAAACTCTAAATCTGTAACTTTGTTTGGTCAGTTATAACCTTTTGGAAACAGCATTATTTTAGAAAGTTTATAGGTGTAAATGTCCTTGCGCTTTATTTCGCTAAACATCAATATCACCAGTAGGATTATCTTACTCCTGAGCTACACAAGGCAGTGCAACCACTCAACATCATTTGATGCGGCTGTAGCATGATGCATCACATAATCTGGCGCCAGCGAACAGGGATCTGAGGGAACCCAAGTACCTCGGGTGGGCCATAGGACCCAGGAACTCTGATGGGAATAGAGGGAAATCAACGGCAGTGAAAGGACTGTGGGAGTGCCAGGATGGCGGACGAGAACGTAGGCAGAAACACTGTCGGGAGATAGTAGTACCAGTACAAGGTAACGCACAAGCAGCAGCAGAGAGCGGCAATGTTAAGCACAAGGTCAGTGTCAGAAACCTATGGAAAAACTTATCATTGATTTTGTTGGTCCTTTTCCCAGAAGCAAAAAAGGTAATAAATAATACATAATTAGTGTGTGTGTGTGTACGCATTTTCTACATTTGTTTGGCTAGTATCTTTGAGAAAAGCTGATTCTATTTCCACAGTACCTGTTCTTCAAGCACAAATATTTAAAAATGTTAGTGTACCTTCTTCTACTGTTTCAGATAACGGTTCCGAATTCACATTGCTGCACGCCAGACTCTTACGCCAAATGTCATACTCACCAACCATATGAGAAACATACAAGATGAACCCTTGGAAAATGGGCGACTCACTTGGCCCACTACTTCTTCTCATTACTTTATTGCCTTACTCACATTTATCATTTTTCGTGTGACAATATAGGTTGTAAAATTCAGAATTTTTATGTACGGTCAATTTGGAGGTGTGAAAACTGGCTACTGTTTTAACCAAAAACTATGCAAAACATAACAACCAAATTACCTCGTATTCTTGATTTATTATCGAAAATAATTTCAAACCAAGTTTTACAAATCCTTCACGACCTGGCAATATACGAAATTGTTTGCTTTGGGAATTTAGGAAATCGCAAATTAAAGAACAGACCTAAAACCATCCTGAAGAAAACTGAATAAAATAAATTTAGCACTGATGATATCCACACAAAGATTACAAAGTTCCGACAACTTAATAAGCAAAAGAAGAATATTGCGTAGTGAAAACCATAGCCAGATGCCCTAATGACCACATGTACAGACAGAAAAATTTTGTAGGGTTCAATAACGTCTGAAATATGTTGTAAAGAATAAACGATCGGGGGTGCTACCTGTGCATGTTAAATTTGCCACTCAAGTTCACATCACTACATTTATGGGCTACTGCCCTACTTCTTCATATGTTTGCCTTCTTAAAGATTACACAGTCCAGAGTTAACCCTTCCTGCATCCTGACATCCCCAGTGTCTGGAAACCACTCTTACAAAACCAAACGCGTCGCTGCTAGTGTTACTCTCACCTGACCTTCAAGTACCGTGCTCCTATTGGCGACCCAATACACACACCACTCTCTAGAGAATAAATGAAACCCATGTCTCTTTTTATAATGGACATCCAGCAAACTCAGCTGCACAGTACTTACAAACAAGGAAAACTCGACTTGTTACCCGGCCAACCGTCCATAACTGGATAAATCTAAACCCTCGCGCACACCTGCCTATAAAAAAAAAGTCTGCTTTCATTGAGTCCCCAAAGCAACACAACACCCACCCACATGCATAAAACCTAAAATAATTAATTAAATTTGTTCCTTGAGTTGAATAATTACTACAGATATTGTTAAATTTAACAATTGCATGCATACATGAAAATAAAAAATGTAATAGGAAACATAAATACAAAACAATACATTTATGTTGTATCCCCACAGAACATGAAAAACCTACAATGTTACAACATCAATAATTTTTTGAAACATGTGTTTTTTTCCTATGGCATTTGTCATATCACCCTATCTCCTTTACCCACCACCCTCGCATGCAGAGCATTTCAACAAAAACCTATGTTAAGCAGGCATTGCTTTCCATGCGACAGAACAAGGTAGTTGGGACAGGAATCTTTCTTGTCTTCAAATGGCATTCAGTTATGCCAATCAAGAATCACATAAAAATAGTCCTTTCGAACTTGATTTCACCTATGCTCCAAATAATCCTTTGTCAAAATTATTGAGTTCAAATGATTTGTCACCAGATGATCCTAGGGACATCCGACCAGTTTGGGCAGCAGCCCTTAGGAATTTAAAACGTGCTCGTGTCAAAAGTACAGCCGAATATGACAAACATCGGGTTGACAACCCACTTAAAGTAGGCAACCTTGTCATTTGTACGGCCCACCCTATGGCTAAACTTTCTTAAAGTTCGTCTGGTCTCTACCATAACCAGCTATTTCTTACGTTTGTGAATGCTAGTCTTGTTGACCCTGATTTTGGTCATTATATAACTAGAGCCCACATTTCCCACCCAAAATGGAATTAGTATTCTTAATGTTTTCCACACTTTAGGAGCTGCAGATTATAGCTGTGCATTGTATCTGTTGTTTTGCTGGCTAGCTACCAGCATCGTCTTAATTTTTATGACCTCGACATTTGTACAGTGATATGATCATCCACTTGTAACTAGTCTTTAAGGTTTTCTCATTCGTGTACACAGACCATTAATAATTTTACAAAAAACCATGGTACCAGGCTAAATCAATTCTGTAATAGCTAAATAAATTCTACTAGGTTAAATAAAAGTTTATTTGGTCAATTAATATTTTTTTGTTGAATATAGATTTCTTTCAGTTATTCTAGGTTGATATTGTTTACTTGGGTTAAATATCCTTGGCGAATTTTAGGTGTGTTTTCATTAATTTTTAGGAATACTTTTCGTTTGTGGTGAATAACTAATTTCTGGGAGATACGTACTTTTCCTTTCTTTTATGATTTGCGCTGCAGTAGTAGTTTAGTTCTTTTGTCGTTCAACAGTTTGGCATACTAGTGGGTCATTACATTGATGTAGTCCAGATATTTCTCATAATTATTTAAGTCTACCATATAGGGTGTAGCGTTGTTTGTTTAAGTGTTGTTCTCCTGCCCTGTTGCGATATTGAGACATGATCACCACCCATGTTATTATTCTTCATGCTCCTGATTGTGAGCAGTGTTGTACACCATTACTTCTCTGAAGTCTGACATTGTTTTTGAGAGAGAAGATGACCTCTTGTTTTACGACAATTATTACTTGGTAGCTCTTAATTTTGATTTACTTCCTCTGAAAAAAGAGTGTTATGATATTGAGAAACTTTGTTGACTACAGTGGTATCAGTGCATGAGATGAGGGAAGACATTCCACTATAAACACCTCTTTTGATCTAAATTTCAATTTTATAGTACTTCAATTGGACAATATTTTTATTGCAATTAAATCTGAAACTGATACACTGACCTCTCTGTTACAGACACTATCAAAATGTGCTTTAATTGATTTTGGAAAAAATTTTTTGAAAACTGTTCTTGGCACTTTGGACAACGAAGATCTAAGAGTTTAGGAACATTGTCTAAACTCTATTGAACATACTGAACATGACATTCCTGCTAATATGGCTAATCAAATTATACTGATACAGTAAGTTCTCGATTAAAGGACTGGTTACGTTCTCGGAAAATGTCCGTTATACAAAACGTCCGTTAATTAAATCAGATTTATTTTTCGCAGGCAACAACATTTAAAAAAAATGTACGGTCTATAACATTGCACAAATGCACACATTTTGCGTAATATCTCAAGAACGGTGCACACCAAGAAAAATCTTTACGGAACAAAAGTTGATCGCAACAAAATAATGAACAAAAATCGTCTCAACAAATTTTCCCATATCTCTTACCGTTTCGAAGATGCCTTTACTTTTTTCTCAATGTGTAGTAGGCCTTCAGTACTAGTACTACTACATATATTAGCTTGAATTGAAAAACATTTTCGGCTATAACATATGTTTACTTTTACGTTTCATTGTGTTTGTAGACATACAACACGAAGGACTTAAAAAATTTTAAACCATTTTTATCAGCAATTAGTCACGCCACACCCGACTATTACTGTAATACACATGACACGATAGTTTCACACGTATTAAAGTTACGTTCTGCAAATTTACTTAGAAAGAAATAGAAGCCTTTTACAAAAACTAATTTTTGCTCTCGCCTACAAAAAACATGCAACAATTACGTATCAATCGTAAATTTAGGCAAATCTAATGCTTGTGCAATGTCTGAACATCGCTGGCCTGATTCGTATCGCCGCAACACATCCATTTTTGTTGAAAGTGTTACCAACCATTGGCTTTTTTTTTTGTAGCAGGCCCAGCCTGTAATGTAGCCATTCTATGCCACAGAACAAACTGTGATAACGAGACGTTACTATAATATATAAAAACTTTTAAGGACTAATAAATAATACGAACTTCAACAATAAATAACTGAAACAAACAATATAACACAACTATGAACTTTAAAACTACCGCGCGTAACTCCCGTCTGGAACTGTGTACGTATGTAAAGAGTCACGACTAAGGGGAAACTAGTCAGTCACACAAAGCAGCTTGGAGTTGTGGTTTCCTTCTCAAGAAAAAAAATAAATAAATTCTCGGTTTTCAGTAGCACCACACGTATTGACAACTGATACCCATGCGCCCAACCCCATGTTACATCCCTCAGGCCACCTGCTCGGAATGGTATTGTGACGTGCACTGGCACGTAGCACTTACTTGGTCTCTTATCATACAGTAATTTCAATTTTTTTTGTCTTAATTAATGTTTTCTTTTCTTTGTTGTTAATAACAAATTAAGTAGGCCAACTTAACCAGGTATAAGGATGTATACGGCGGGGTCCAACATATTAATTGGGGATGCGAGTAAAGAAATTTACATTAACATTTTCTTTTTAATTTTAAATTTAACTTTAAAGCAAGAGAAAAGTATAGAATTTTACGTGTCAATTTTATTGGATTTATATCGTGTTTGGACTCAATTTTAAAGCTAATTTAATTACAAGCAACTTTTCTAAGTAAACTTTTCTTATATTTTGCTTTGTTTGGATTATTTAAATTTCAAGTGGCTTATTAGCTTGCTTCTCCTGGAATAGGATTTATGTGGCAGGCTAGTCGTAGTTCTCTTGCTTGGAAGCACGTACAGAGAAGTGCTGGTTTTTAAAATTTCAAATAAGCTCTGAGCTAGCCAGTGCTTAGATAGATTTATCTGGCAGGTAGGTCAGAGTTCACTCGCTTGGAGGCACGAACAGGGACGTGCTGGAATGCGGGGACTCTGCAGGGCGTTTCTCGATCAACGTGGGTGGTAGTGTCGTGTGCAACAACACTAAAAAGGTGGTGATCCGCGACAGATTGAGGACGCTGCACATCCCCAATTAAT
>PNEQ01129182.1:0-32001 GCA_003012365.1 Medauroidea extradentata
GCAAGTAAGATTTTTTAGAACAGCTCCAAACAAATCTTTCTCAGTGTGACTTTCTTATAGTTTGCCATAATTATAGATTATGAAATGCAAATTACATGTTTGCTAAGATTCAAAGTTGACTAAACAACTCAAGTGAAAAAATTTGTTGTTAATTTTTTAGTGCTCATTTATAAGTTGAAATGTAAGTTGTTTTTTTTTACTAAAAACGCTAATTTTTTACTCTAAATGAAGTTATGTGTTTGTAATAAAACCTTGACTAAAAACATATGTATCTAGGTAAAGGCGTTTATTTCTGGCAGTAGATTGCAAGTGATAATATTTTGTTAACTACAAACAAAGACTCTGTGATTTTCTTATAATTTGTTGTGGTGCGCAATGTATATAAAGTGAATGTTGTATTCCACTGTGCAAACACATAAAAAAACCTGAAGGTTTTGTCAATATATGACAAAAAATTATTTTACTTTTTCTGTATCCAGATTAGTGTATCATAATATAAATAGTGTAAAATAGGTCATATAAATGTAATATTTAGTAATAAAAACTAAAGAAAAGCTAAGAAACGTTTATAAGTAAGTTACCGAGATTCATTTCTGTGATTGAGAACTATGCTGCAGCTTAGATATCGCACTAAATCATCACATAACGTTTTTGTGAATTTTTTTTGTGACTTGCTGTGTGCGGCCGATTCATAAAATAATAGAAATAAAATTGGAAAATGTATTTTATAAATACGGTATGTTGAATGTTTTCATTGAAAACAAAAAAGAACACATATAATTATGTTTGATTTAACTTAAGTAGAGCGAAAAAACTAGTGGAAGGAAGGGATTTGTGAACGCGCATTGGGTGGATTGGTGACAGAAGAGGCCCGTACAGGGGGCTCAGCCGGCCGGCCGCGCGCTCGGCCGCAAGGTAACGCGCGCTGCACTCGACCACCGTGTCTAAAGGGTTAAACGTACATTACATAATTATAATTACTATAAATTTTACACCTGATTATTCACTTACTCAATGTTTACATGATAAATAATGGACTGTATAAGTTAATACAGTGTTAGTTTTTTTTTTTTTAAGCCAGCTTCATAGGTAATGTCTTAATACTATTGTAACCCTTCAATTTAGGGTTTATAATTTATAATTGAACACAAGAATTTTCATTTTGTTGTTGCATAGAAAGTTATAGTTTTCTTATTTGATTCTTAAATACTGTTGTCAATGTTATATTCCTTAGGTCATCTGGTAACCCATTCCAGGCTTTTGATACGTAAACAGTGAATGATTGAGCATAGCTTTTTAAATAGGCTGCCAACATACTGCTACGAGAAGAAACCATTATGTAAACATCTAACGACTGAGGAGATCTATTCACGGACCAATAATACAGAGTAGATTATACCTTACTATGCCTGACTAATAAATAAGTTCCTTCCACATAAGTGCATTCTAATAAGTTATTTATACCAATAAAGGTCTATCGTGTCCTACACTACAAAATCAACAAGCTCTCATTAATTTTCATGTCACTTGACCAGAGTTTTGCCTTTTGCATTCTTGGCGGGGTCGGTCCCTGGATTTTCAGATGTGGGAAACGTGCCAGACGATGCAGCTGGTTGGCGGGTTTTCTCGGGGATATCCAGTTTTGCCTGCTTTTTCATTCCAGTGCTGCTCCATACTCACCTCGTCACCCCTCACCAGTGCTAAAGACCTCACTGTTGAGTGCTGACCAAAATTTTTCACTCACAATTTTACCGGTTTTCTTGTAGCATTGCTACCCTGTATTTACACGCAAGGAAAATAAATTACACTACAGCATATACAAACAATGGCTGCCTCTCATACCCGTGCTTTCTGGCATGTAGAGTTGACAGGCAAGTCTGGAGATCTTCACCAAGTACAGTACATCCTATGTTTTATAGGACCTTTCCTGGAGTCAGAAGTGACTGACCCAGTCTTCTTGCTTTCAGGACTCTCCAAATAGTACTGGCATTCCAGAGTTTGTTCTGCATTCTGCTGAACTGACGCGGTCGTCCAATTATAATAATTAGTAGCACACTGATACCAATTAATTGCAATCAACAATTATTGGGTTGTTTTTGTGTTAATTGTAACCAGCAATTCATTAACAATTGAAGAGTCCACTGCAAAAATGATGGATGTCACTCTTTCGCCCAAAATTAGTTATAAATAAAAATACAAAGCACTATGGGTGTAGAATCTACCACCAGAATTTCATAGCATAAACTCTAACTGTCAATGAGTAACAGTAGTTTTCATTTCAACGTACACTGTTTCAGTATAGCGTTTTCGAACTTTCTAATTGCTCTCCAGTAAAATTCATTCATAGTGACATCCATCATTTTTGCAGTGGATTCTTCAATTCCTTTACAGATTAGTAAAACTAATTTTGTTTACTACAGTTATATACATATCCCGTACACCGAAAAGTCAGATGCAGTACTAATGCGTAAAATACTGTTTTTAAGACATTTCATTCTGAATCATTAAATTTGTTTCCAAGTTACGTTAACTTTCTTGGCAAAAATGTGAACTATAAACAAACTCAGCACACTATAGACACACTGCACCAAAGTTGTGTTAGGTACATTTTTAAGAAAATGGCTGAAAATGGCTTGCAGCAACCTCAACACATTGTACTAGTGTATTTATATAGATTGTGAAAGTTTTGTTAACCGTTGCTTGATGTTTTACAAATTAAGTAATATCCAGGAATTTTCATTCTAAATACACACACAGCATTTTATTATTTTGTATTTGCATAGTAAAATTGTTAATACATAAAAAATGTTGCGCAATTTATATATTCAATGCAACCTGAATTAGTTTTCTGCTGGTTTGTACTATGAACGGAAAGAAAGTCTCCAAGTATTTTCTTTTTAAATCATAACGTTTACGAACTCAACTCTGCTTATTTTAAAATTTTAGAATAGTACATTGACAGATACAATAGAAATGTTTCAGTGGTGTTGGAAAGAAATAAATTTTTTATGAAATCTGTAACATTCCCGTATACATATATGTTATAACTTACACTGGCTGGGGCATTATTTATATGGAAATGAGCTACAGTTAAAAAAAAGTGGAAAACAGCTGAATGCATACATCTCTGATTTACTGTACGAGCAAATTATCAAGCTAAACACAGACTAAAGTGGATGCTGCAGTCTGAGCATAATTACCACAAACAACATTGAATACATTCATCAAAGTACTCCTACTCCATGTATTAAATCTGAACATCTACATTAATTAAGGGTACTGCCTGTAAGAGAGTTCTGGTGTTGCGCGGATCTAGGAGGGGGGAAGAGGAGGGGTTGATGAGTATTGGTACATTGTTCACAGTGCAATTAGTACCTGCTTTTAAATTGAAACATGAAGTACCATTTATGGAATAATAAATTGTGTTGCATATTCTTAATAAATTCAAATAGTATGATATATCTGCATTTTATTAAGAAAAATGGCACGCATAAACAATTATATGACATTTTAGAAAACATATTATTTCTTCTACAGTACAATATTCTCACATTTATCAACTATTTTCTAGTTTGTACAATACAGGTGTACTATACTCTCTATAGTCAACACAGCTAAGTACAAAATAATCTAGAAATATATGTACTGTATGTACG
This sequence comes from Medauroidea extradentata, assembly GCA_003012365.1. Lineage (NCBI taxonomy): Eukaryota > Metazoa > Arthropoda > Insecta > Phasmatodea > Phasmatidae > Medauroidea > Medauroidea extradentata. The sequence continues at coordinate 3,657 of PNEQ01129182.1, forward strand.
CAAATAAAAAAATTTTTTTTCCCCAACATTTAGTGCTTAAACAGGATGAATCAGAGGAAATGGATGTATTTTTAAAATATCATACAGTCTTAATTATAGCAAAGTGTCACAGTTCCAGCTTCGATCCTCGCAATAGCTATGTCCGCACTACTACAAACAAAACCAATTTCAACAATCCTTGGGGGAAAAAAATCGCCCTAAAGATCTACTAAAACAGTGTCCAAATAACCTGTATTATTAGTATGTAATCAGACAGCAAGTTCATTTGAGCAGGTTGTCTTGTACTGTTACGACCATACCCAAAAGTACAGATACAATTGTGTCAAAGTGAGCGTAAACATGATAATACTATGAAGTGTCATAGTACCTGTCACTTGATCAATAATTCAATCGCAGCAACTTTGCACAACACACACAGCATCACACAGTGGCCAAAGCATCCTGTCCATTAAACAAAACCTCTAGTTGTTGGAAAATATAAATTTTTAAATAACGAAACCAGGAAAGATTATTTAACAGTATCTAGGCAATTAAAATAATGTCACATCCACCCTCCTTCATACCCACCCTCCTTCACACCCGCCCTCCTCTTTCACAGGCCGACACAATTACTCACAGCATCAAAAATCACAAAAACCACAGACTAGATAACACATGGCAATAATAATTTTTACATTGCTTTTCCTTAAAGTGGCGAGTTTGTCAGTTAATTAGACGTGTTGCGACCAAACTAATCTTCTGTAGGCTTTAAAACCGACTGAATTACAAGATTAATGGAATAAATCAAAATCACTTTTTTGTTCTAGTACCAAATAACGTTAATCTAACTAATTATAATAATTTGCTGTCACAAAATTAACATTACAGTATTTACTAGAATAAACTGTGTACAAGTTTCTGTGAAATTATTGTCTAAAATTCATGGCCTGAAGCTTGTTCAAAATCAGCGAAAAATCGAGAACTAGACGAAAATGCACTCAAAGCACTTGTTTGGGCCACAGTATGTGACCAGCATGTCTGACTTGTTATACTGCAAAGTGGCCTATCTGACGGAGCTATGAAATACAATCTCCATTTTTGTTCCCGTATGTTATGGCGCTGCGAAGAGCAAGCTTGCTCGCCTGCCAGGTGGTACAAGAACAGAATGAGAATCTATAGGTGAACACAATTTTATAGCCTTGTCACCTGTGTTCCGCTGGGACTTCACATCGTGAGAAGTCGTTTTTAATAGCAAACATTTTACTGTACTTTGTTTACACGACAGAAATGATTAACAATGACTCACACTTAAAAGTAAAACAGAGCCAGTCACTGTTTTTTTAACATAAATGGCACTCAGGCCATGTCGACGACATGATAATGTGAATTTCCAGCCTTCCACACACACTGGATTAATGACGGCGCGTCGAGCACCATCTTGATACCAGTCGCTTGGGATAAAATAATCGCGGTGGGTCGTGTCGGGATACTCCTGCCTCGTGATTATTGCTCAATTTGTGTAATCCTTTATTTTGTAAGCCGAGTCCACATACTAAATGGGAACAAATGAACAGTAAATTTAGACTTACAAAGTACCATTCTATTCAGAACACACCAACTCTCTGAACATTTCGTAAAATCAAGTTGAAATGAATCAAAGTCCAAATAACTGTGTAGGTAGTCAATAAGTGTAGCACAAAAGCTCGCTGGAAGCCCGCTTCACACGATCTCGCCAGACATGTTTCTGTTTTTAAAATAATTTTTTTTCATAGAATATTTTAGAGATTTTTTTATGGTTTCTCCAAAGAGCCTCGCAATAACTGTGTTCATGCTTCAAGGGATTCTACTTTGCGGTAAAACATTCCTAAGTTTTCGACCATCCAAGTAAACTTCCACTGCTGCACAATATCTTTACTTACAAAAATCTGCACCCAAAACACTTCATAGGCATGTATTTGAAAACCATCAGTTTCCACCGCCTCATCCTGTGCTAATATGACACATACAACATTTAAAAACTTCCCAATAATCTTTCAGTTTTTATAAAACTATTCTATACTGGTCATAGCACTCCAGCTTCATGTACATCACCATCAAAACAATACAGACAAAATACTTTTAACATCATACAGTATAACAACAGTACATGAGAAATAACATAGACATCTCTTTTACATAAAATCATTTGGCAGCATTGTTGTGGCAATCTCGTTTTCTGCACAACAGGTGTAGTGGCAAAGGGCCATTAGGAAATCTCCAACTACAAAAACTTGAATGTGACTGTACATGCACCAATATACAATCTGCAGCTGGTAGTCAGTACCACACAGTACACTATTTTAACTGAGCAATCATAAAAAATATATATATATATATATATATAAAAAACTGATAGAAAAAAGAGGAGTTCATTTCTCTCAAAGTATTTGTTTTGTTAATTACATAACTATGATCTCTATTTAGATGTGCACAGATGCTGTACAAGCACACAAATTCGTGTACACACACACACACACACTCACATGGTTCAAATTTGACATAATTCTAACCATCTGAAAAATAAGAAAATATTCAACTTGACGTGCCGCGGGCGCATCGCTTCTATTGAGCCTCCTCACGGTCCTGCCGACCACCCTTCCCCCCTGGCCTTTATGACGTCACAAGCCCTGCCGGCTGGCCGCTAGACGCGCTGCCGCCGCCTGTAAGCAGGCAACCCGCCACACACCCCAGTGCGTGGGAGGTATACCCACCCCTCTGAGCATCTTGCGGCCCTGGAACGAGCGTACCATCCTGCCTCTCCCGGCCCCGGACTGCGCAGATAAGCTATCACCGCCACTCCTTCCTTCCCCCGCTCGCCCTGGCTAGCAGGGTATATAAGGCGTGCAGAGAGCAGAATCGGGGGGCAGTTCCGGCAGTTCCGCCGGGGAGTTACGCCAGGCAAGTCCGCCGGGCCGTTCGGCAGTTCCGCGACGCGCAGCCTTCCAGCGGCCGCCGTCACCAGCACACTCAGTACAGTGCGAGGTCCGAGTTCACGCCTAGTCTACAGCGCAATCGTGTAGGGCAGCCCTCGCCCTTCTCGCCTATTCTCGTTTAGAGTTAGGTGGCAGGGGGTAACTGTCAACAGGGGAAGCTACCTTGGGTACAGGCTGGGGCTGTGCATTATTTATAATAATCACAGCTCCACCTTAACTCTGTTTGTCTGCTTTGCTCTTTTCCCTCCTGGTTTATTTTCCAAATCCCACCTGTCACCTTTCCAGACTGCAACCCGCAACCTCTCGCCCCGAGGCCAAAGAATAATCATAGCTAACTCTCTTGCGGCCCTTCCGGCCTTCCCAGCAACATCGGGGATTTTCGTCATTGGTTAGCTCACCGGCCTGGGATCGCCGGCGCCTCCAAGCGGCGTCGACCGATCGTAGCGACGAAGGGCGCCAATACGTGCCTTGCGTCATCCCGCAGCTCACCGACTGGGATAGTCGGCGCCTACCAAGGGGCGTCGTCGATTGCAGGAGGCAGAGGGCGCCGATACACCTCCCCGACGCCCCGCATCACCAACAGCAGGCGCCAGGGCGCAGTAGCATTGGCCCCCTGGAAGCCGCACCCAGTTTCCCCCAATAACCTCGCGAGTCATCCCCCTTAGCGCTACACGGTTTGTTTCATTTTCTCTAATTAGAACTGGGCCTCGAGGTGGGAAAGTCTCCCTCTCGTTAATCCATTCAAGACAGTATTGCCCCACCTCCTCTCCCAGAGGCTCATCCTTGAAATCAGACAACCTCATCACCCGAGACCCTTCCCAGCAAGAGCCCTGTTTACGGAGCCACAAGCACCCTTCTCCCAGGGGCCAAACTAAGACGCATAAAGGTAACTTAACCTTAGTACCTGCAACGGACGTCAAACTGTTAAGAAACAATGTTCATACAACTTTGACTGAACTACTTACACTATGACAATGACGCACCGCAGAGTGCGACAGCAATACTTCAGATGCTCTGCCCACAATTTGCCTTACCTTTGCTAGTTTCCAATGTAACTACAACACTGTGTTGCTGCTAGTACTTTGCCTCTTTATTGTGTCTAAAAATTTAAGAACCTAACTACTGCATGTATTTGTCTTACTGCCTTGAGACGTTTTATACTGTAATAATGCACCATATGTACAAATAGAGACTTATAACACACCTAAATACTCTTGAACTACAACAGTGCGTAAATAGCTTGTATATTTGTAAACTAATAATAATTGTTAGAGTGCTTTTTTGTGTATTTTCAGCAACACGGATGTTTTGCTGCCACAGGGTATTTCCCGTGTGTATAGTAATTTTTGCTAGTGCAAGGAAGCGCTGGTGTGACCCGCCTGTTATCAGCAGACAGTCGCCTCCTCGGTGCGGCCATCTCCACTATTCGCTAACAGTACTTTAAGCACTCCTCAGGGGTCCATAAGGTGGGCACTCGCCTAGCCAGACCAACAATCTAGAGCTCGGGACCCTCCCCGAGCAAGCCCAGGCACCCCTTTCCCTTCTTTGAAAGTGTTGTTTCCTAAAATAGGGAACCAAAACACGATACTCCTGTCTACCTTTGGTGCCTTACACACACTGAAATGATTGCTGTGCCCTAGTTTGGCAAGAGTAAAAAAGGAATGCACCCTATCGCAGCCGCCTATGGCGCGTTCTGGCCTTCCGGCAGAAACAGAAGTTGGTCATATTGAACCTGGTTTGCGAGGCTCCAGTTCATAACGACCACGCGGTTAATAGTCTGTGTGCAGCGAACAGTGAAACTTGTAAAACTTATGGTTTCAATATACATATCAGTTAAAGTAAAACATCTTGTATTATTTCTGGATCTCACGTCGGATGGCTTCACCCTAGAAATTAATATATCTCCCCAAAGGAAAGGCAGTTCATCCACTCACAAAGAGCACATGCCGCAAACTTGTATCGGCAAGCCTGCGTACCCGGCGCGTCATTTCCAGTGGGAGTAATTCCCCCACCCAGAAAGTACCCGGTTGTTGGCCTTTCCTCTGTGTCGCCAATAAAGGGCCCAGGATACCAAAAACCTAAGCAAGACAGGCAGATCTTTAGTCAGATCCTCAGGGATATTAAGAGACTATCAAGACCTCTAAAAAGCCCAATCAAGTCACTGCCTAGACCCGAGTTTACCCCCGAGGGTTCAGCAGCTAAGGAACAAAGGTTGGCACGAGCCTAAAAAGCAGAAGCAGATCTCCGAGAGGAAACACAGCCTCTTAAGGAACTATTTTAGGTGAGTGGAGACCACCGTCCTAACCCCTCTATATAAGATATTTGCCGCACTACTCTTGGACAGTATCATTGTGAGATTCACGCCAGGACGCCACTCTCCTGGGTCAATACTCATGAAATGATGCGAAAATCATGCAAACACTAGAATTAAATGAAATCAAAGTGAAGTGTTAATGTACACATGGCATCAAAATAGTGAAGAAAGATACACATAATATAGTACTGTGTCTTTGTTAACAGGAACATTGATATGCTGGAGAATAACTTTTAAATCTAGGTAAACAAAAATTTACTGAATTATGTTTGTGCATTACTGCTGAATACTATGTACCTGTATTTTAGTTTAAAGCCCAGTACAAACGGTGATCATCCTTGTAAACAAAGGTGATAACCTTCCCGCACACTTCAACTTGTGTGAACGACCACTGAGCATTCTACTGATAAGCATACAAGAAATTGTATACTAGCTATTGCAAGATACGTAAGTTCTACTTTACTTCATCTTACTTTACAACTTGAATGTAAACAATTGTTATGCATGCACAACTGTTCTATAAGAAAATAGGTTATATAGAAGTATTTTGTATAAATACTGTCTAGCTGGTCAAAATAAGCAATTGGAGAAATACTGCTAGATTATGCAACACGACACGTAACTTAGAATACAATATTTCCACTTATGCATTTTATAGTTTCATTTAGGCACAGACTCGATTAATATTGAATATATTACTCCCTGTATCTCCAAATGCATCTTTTAAATCTGCATTTAACAGTTCAATAGTACATACCTTGCACAAAAGTATTGGCAAGATAATAGCTAACACTAATTACAGGTAGTTTGAAGATAAGTTAGCACTTTTGATACCATTAAATAAGTCAAATCAGGAGACACAAAATGAAGAAACAATAGTATTTGTGCATAGGCACATTTCATGAAGTAGCAAAGAATCAACTTTTGCAAAGAAAAATATTTGTCATTAACTATATCTTATTTTGCTGTACACAATTATTGTATGTAAAGCAGTAACAATTTTACGTAAACATACCGTATTTCATCACACAATTGTCGTCATCGCGTAATCTTCGCATCTAATTTTTAAATTGCCAGAACTGCACCAGAGAAGTTAACTATGTTCAAATACGAAGTATGACACTCAAACAAAATGGTTGCTCCTATAATCAACGATAAAAGTGCAACATCATAGTGCTACTACTATAGTTTCGCAATCAGCCATCTCATGTGTTTCTTTCGCTCGTGGACTCTCCCAATAAAATACAGCATATCTACAATGTCATAAAATGCAAAAAGTTTAAAAACTCTGCAACGGTAATAAACGATAGCGGGAATACGAAACTGTGCAGTTGTAACTGTAAATCACTTTCTACCTCACAAATATTTTAAAATGTCAGTCTGCAAAACAACAATTAAAAATTCTTTATGGTACGACTTCCAACAGCAACAAACAAAAACATCAAGTTAAACGGAACACTGAAGCCTACTGCTTTTATTATTCTTCTAATTACCAACAATGCCTTCTTACCAGCAAATATATATTCACAATTCTTATTAGGTTAGTAAACACTGCTGATCACATGTGTTCCCTCCAAGTGTGCATATTACATTTTGCACAAAATAAGGCTGCCAACCAAAACCAACTTAACCTTCAAGGTCTCATACAGTATATAAATTTAGTCTTTGCTTTAGATTTCAGTTGTCAATATTTTTGTGCAAAAAATATGGATACGTTTATATAAATAGGGTAAATTATAAAAAAAATTTAGTTTTTAAAAAATTAATTTACCATTGGAACTTTTCTTGAATAATGGTCGCACATACTACAATCTTTTAGTGCTGGGCTTATGCAGATTCCAATATCACATTATCTGCAAATATTACAGTATCCGTATTGGTAAGTATTCAACAAAATAATTTCAGATACTCATCACTGATACTGCAGTTTTTTGTTTTACTAGAGATTTACGTCAATTATCTTCGGGAATCCATAATCTCTTATAAAACAAATGTGGCTTGAGAATAAATCACTTGTAGTAAAAAATAGTATGCTATGACTTATCGACCCGACTGTGATGCACAAATTTTTATTCCGATGACATGAATGCTTTGTTTAATATTCTGAAACATTACAACTGTAAATTACAGAAAATTCTGAGTGTACATATACAGTAAGTAAAATAGTTATTCAGGAAATGTAACTTTAATTTTATTTCATGTGTGGAATACATTGTAACTGGCGTCGGGACTTTGAATCTAAGGTGTCAGCCACAAATTATCTGTACGGAAAAGTACCTGCAAAATCTGATAATGGCCCAGCAACAGAATTTAATGCATTAAATTTGGCAAAAAATATGCAAAAATTAAAATATGAAATATGGTGTATATACTAACAATCCCAATGATTTTAACAGCCACATGAACATGAGAAACTAAAAGAGAGAAGCATCTGAACGATAACAAATGCGACTCCTTCAGAAAGTCCTTGTTTGATTCCCTCCTCCAGCCATCGGTCATGGCCGACTACTCTCCTAGTCCGTCCCTGTGTCTGTAATAACCTCACTGTCCACGAAACGAAAAACCCAATAACAAATAAAACAAGCTTGAGAAAAATAATGAGCCATATGTGTACTTAGCCGGACACTGCCTTGTGAAGATAATACAACTGGTTGCTAATTATGACATGAAAGCTCATTGCAGTGTAAACTGTAACACAAACCTGAACAGATTTTAAATTTGTACAGCTTGTAATACAAAGAGATGTTTCCAAAAACATTTAAAGACCCCAACATTTCTTCAGTCTATTTGTCCACAAAATACAAAAATTATTATCTCTATGTTATCTTTTGACCAATGAACTTCATATTGCATTGTTTATGTACATACAAACATTTTTTTTAGCAAGGAATTAAATTAATTTCTCACCTAATTCTAAAGGAAAGCAAACCAATTTGAATTATCAAAAATTAATTAATGATGCCTGCACTGACGTATAACTAGTAATTTGTTGCGCTATGTAAACAGACTGACTTGTAATTCATATTTTTATTTTGAAAACTGTACTTGAATAAAAAAAATTTGTGTGTATTAAATCAAGCATCTCGGAGACAAGACTGTACCGTCATGCAGTACAAGGCAAATTAACTAAAAGTGCAGAGAGCACAAAACACTTACAGATGATCCAGACTGTAAATATATTGTGGGAATGAACCGCTTAGGTAACCTCGTCTACGTAGTCACAAACTACGTTATCAATGTAGCAATATTAATTTTATTCCATATTAGCAGTTTTGTAGTATTCAGCTACTGAACTAACAGATGACTGGTTAATTTCCATCACAGCCATTCTAGTTCTCAAAAAACAGCAGGTCACTGCTACACTGCAATTGAACAGTTGGACCAACTATAGAATATTTACAGGAAAAATTACTCCAATTGTGCTCTCTTTCAGTGCAACTTGCGATCATAATACGCCACTCGCAAACTTGACAAGGACAGCAATATGAGATTATTTAATATGAGACCACATTGCGTCGTAACAATCACGATAACCACACTAGATTGCAATAAAAACTAGACAAGAACTAGTGATGTCTGGTACCAACCATCCACTGCGAACAGATTCTTTACCACACAGACAATGCCTGCCAACTACCTATATTTTACATGGCACAATGCGCCTGTGACTTGCAGAATACGAAACAGCACTGCAGCCTGAAGCAACGGTAAGCCACCCTCCTGCAACACACAATAAACCATCCTGTCAAACTAACAGAATGTCACAGCACACAACGACATAACCAGCTTAGTAATTGACCTGTAAACAAGCAAATATGTGCTGCAAGACAGCACAGCAGGGCAACAGCCTTCATCAACTGAAATCCCCATTCACCACCCTAGGAAGTTCGCTTGGCCAGCAAAAAATCACTACCGCACAACAGTGTGATAATGTTACGGGTTAAATATTTCTATCTACTAAATGTCATCGTAATCGGTAGCCTAGTGGCCTCTTTCCACCATCTTCATAGTAGAATTCTCACAATGAGAGTTTCAGTAAATAATTTACACTAAAAATTATTATTGAGTAACATAACACTATTCACAAACTCAATACATGCAAATAGTAAGAAGCAAAATTAATTACATTAACGTTTGTAACATTTCGTACTTAATGCTTTGCCTACCGAATTAAAGGCTGCAAAGTTAAGTGGGGAAGAAATGTTAAAATAAATTACAGTGAACTCATTTAAAACGAACCAGTATAATATAATTCCCCGCACTAGATGTTTAAATTTTACTGCCCTGCCATTTTCTCCATTAAATGTGTTAGTCATTTAAATAGTTTCTACAGAGAAATCTGATTCACACTTAAAACATCATAACTCTCCAGACGCAGCTACATTATCAACAACACACCATCGGCCAGCGAGTGAGAATCAATAGTGTCGTCTGGCGAATCACTCAAGTCTGGCCATGCCTCTCTTCATCCCTCCCCGTTCTTGCTCACAACGCTCAGGCAGAAGGGGAGGGGCTTGCTGCCTAGCAACACAGTCCAATAGTCGCGAAGGAGGGGAACAGCCTCCATGCAGGGTTTCAGGCATTTACATTGTGTTCTTTGCATCAGCCACCAGCTGTCTTCATGTATACAGTACTACCACAAAACATATTTCAAAATACCTTATTTGATTGAAGCTCTGTAAACACAATGTAAATCATTGCACTCTTTCTGTAATGAAATAGGTATAGCATGCTGCACACTACAGTATCTCCATCTACGTTTTGTACTATCCCTGTTCGCCGCAGAGCTACATGCCTAGATGATTGTTCACTCATCAGGTCATGAAGGGACATAATACAGAGGCGGGCACACTTGTACTCCACGCTCCGTATTCTTCTATTGATGTTTGCAACTGTCACATTTCGCACAGATTTGTCGTGGTTCGAAAAACTTTCCGGGCAGTGGAGCGACCAAGTTGTCTAATGCGAGGGTGCACTGTGACTAATTTCATTGTACACTTTTTTATTTTAATTTTGAGCATAACAACACACACAAAAATTAATGCAAGACTATGCTTCACTGTAGTCTTTCCTGTTATAATAGGCTGCTTTTTTCCATCCTGACTAAGACATTTTCTTGGCTAAAATGATGCAGCAACTGGTCCCTCAGAAAACATCTTAACAAAGTTTTACTAAATATCTTGACTGACTGATTTTACAGAGCCAACTCTTTAAAATATAACGTTGACACCTTTCACCTGGCTATTGGGTTTACTGGTTGCATAATTGTTGCAGAGCAATGTGAGTCTCAAGAATGTTCCCAAGACATAGAGCATGAGCCGTGAGTAATCTTTCTCGAGTTTAGAGCTAATCTTGACCCAGAGAGTGACTACCGAGTATGCCAACAAGGAAAAGCCCTGGTAAAGATAGCACAGGGAAGGTGAATCTCGTATAAATAATAGGGGATGGCATAAGTCAATCGCCTTTGATTATCAAAGGTTGGTTAACAAGTAAGTTTCATTAAAGGAGAAGACCAAGTAAATTCAGTTTTATAGGATGTGTATATTCACAACAGGATACATTAAAACACTTGACACAAGTTATACACCTGCCTGAACATAGCACACATCTAGAAGCAAGAGAACAAAGATGAGAAAATGCAGGATTGTTTACTTTCTTTTTTTTTTTTTTGTTTCGTTTACAGACTGACTGCTAAGCTGGTCCTTTTTTTTTGCCGTGCTGTAATAAAAAAAAAAAAGAATCGTGTCGTTCATCCCCAACCCCCTGGGCCCTCGCCAGACACGGAAACAAATACGATGGCTGGGAGGTGGGAAAGAAAGGCAAACATGTGGCACTGCTTTGCGGACAGACAGGCTGCTACTTGTCATGTGACTTATTAGAGCCGGCGCCAGCAGTTGATGCGAGCAGCCGCGTGCACACAAGCACAATCTTGTTTGTCGGCAGGGGTGGGGGGAGTGAACGGTTATTGGCTGGCGTGGATAGTCAGGAGGGGTGTTATCTATTTTTAGCCGGGCGTTTCTTACAGTAAAGCACTCACCAAGCAAAATACAACATGGACAGGCAACAAGTCGAACAATACAACACCGTTGCTATGCGCACATCAGGTGGCTGACTCTGTGGCACAGATGAGACGTGTAGGAGTAAGGAGAAGGAAGTGCAGAGCGGGCACGAGGAAAAATGTGTGATAGGCGTGAAGGGTGGAGGGAGCGTGGAGAAGTGAGGAGGAGATAAGGCAGCGTTAGTCATCACGTCTCACGTACAGTAGAAACTCGTTGCAACGTTTTTGTTTCCATCCTTTTCCCGTATCTATCGTTTACTTTTGTTGGTCCCGAAAATTTTCCTACTAAAACAATGTTTAAGAAGTCCACATCAATTGTTTTCGTAAGTATCGTTTTTCCCTCATTCATAGCTCAAAATATATTGTCCCACAGCCCAAAATTTAGGCGTATCGATTGTTTTTAAAATGAATTTCAACATACAGTGTAAATTTTAAAACGAACTGTTCTAGCGAACAGTAATAGACAATCATGGCAGTCCACAAAGTAAACATGCCCAGCTGATATTTACGTTTTCCCGCGATTTGCACTTTTTTCTTTAGATCCCATTTATTTGCAAATTAATACACTGTTAAGTTTTCCTGCATATCACATCATCAAAATTGTATTTTTCCCCGCTATGTATGGTTTTCGCCATCCGAAAACAATATAAACACGAGATGTCAGAGTCACAGATAACCAAGGAAGAAAGGACATCTAAACTTGTTTGGAAATAGAACACAGAAGAAACATCGCAGCGAAGTTGGTGATCACGTGCAAAGCCACAGGAGAATGACCGTGATCTCATGTAACGGTTGCACTCACGGCACAATAAATTCAAGATGGTGGCTGGAAGAGAATTGTCGCCGCTAGCACTAACGATTGCCTCGGACTCTATCGATCGCTGTTTTTACGCTGGAAACATTTGATCTCTTTACGTGCGTTCGTTTGTCTTTGTTTTTTGCGCAATTAACTGCAACGTTAACCTAAAATTTGTGAAACGTGTTTGAAAATGTTTTATTATAAACAGACGGGTTTAAAAATCATTTCCATTTTAGTGCAGCATGTACGGTAATGTAATTTCACAATTGCACTCGTAAATACGTAATATTTATATTAAAGTTTTTAAAAAACGATAGTAATGCTCCTAATTTCCTGTTTACGTTTTTTTATCTTCCGTAATTTACGTTAGCGTAATAAATAATAACTTGTAGAGAGATTTCTTATATTTTGCCTTGTCAGTCAGCTCAGCACATAAAGTACAACTTCAGATTTCGAGGTTAGGTAAAAAATAGAGGCAAGTCCACATCCATAGTTGGTCAGCATGCATCATTTTTTTCTTATGTCCCTTGAAAAATGATCCATAGAGTTTCTACTGTATGTCGGTGTTGCGCGGGCAGCCTAGCTCACAAGGTGAGCGTGCATTAACTGCATTCCAGCCAAAGTTTCTAACATTTTGTACAGTTCTTTTTTGTTTCACAGCTGCATATCACTACTTTATTATAACTGCAGTATGTTATTGTTTAATGTACGCAAATGTATTTTTAAATAACGTTTTACTGTGCAATTGCACCTTGCTTAACTTTGATCAATTTTAAAATATTAATTTTTCCAGGGTTCCTGGAAATTATGTCTTTAGATCGCCGATGTCGTTAGATCCGATATAGTTAGATTGGGGGTCTACTGTATTCAGAGAATTCAGAACGTATTGCAAGTAATCCAGTAAATAATTTCTGTGTTTACATTACGGTTCCACGACATAGCCACCGCCATTTAAGTATGCAGTGTGCTGTAGGTGTACCAACTTAACTTTGCAACCGTAAGATATCCCGCCGTAATAACATCTCAACCACAGTGAACTCGACAGCTGAAGAACGCAATTCATTTGTTCGTTTGGAGAAAACAAACATAACGCCGTGTTTATTTTATGTACGGTGTATTTTGTTTCTAGCGCAATTATTTTTGCAGATTGTGATTTGTCTTAGTGATATTTTTATAGTGTAATTTTGAAGCTAAATATGTAAGACCCAACCACATCAGCGACAAAAATAAAACGTAAGCCCCTCTTTTTGAAACAAAAATTTGATATAATTCACAAGATCGAAGCTAACCCCAATGTTCCGCGGGCGAAAATTGCAGAGCAGTTTGGCATTCCAGCTTCAACCCTAAACACTGTTTTTTACAATAAAAACACCATTCTACAACAGTGCATCACTGAGCAGGTAGGCCGGAAGAAAATCAAAAAGGCAAAATACAAAAAAGTTGAGTGTGTTTTAATGGAATGGTTCAGGCAAAAACGAGCACTAAACATCGCCAGCCTACAACTCTCAGGCTGAGAAAACGAGGATCTAGGTCCGCATGCTTTCAACCTTTGTCTCGCAAGCACAAGACTCTCGGGCAGAAAAAACGAGGATCTAGATACCGTACCACACATTCATGTGTCTACCGTCTAGTGCTAGGCTGGCGGACAACAGCGCACAGGAATGCGATGACCTTGCAAGCAGCTGTTATTGCCCGGCGTTGCCATGTAGTGCGTGGCGTGCCTCTGTCCGGCATTGCCAAGTCGCGCACAACTGCCCGCAAATGAAGATATCGCCGGCCGCCGCCGTGCATTTTCTTGGCTCTTGGGCGCGCGGAGGGCAGTAGTAGCCAATTTTATTCGTTTATGTGTCTGTTATGATGTTTAAATGCCGGTAATAAATGCATTGAAAAAATACAAACTAAATTTTTTATGTTTCAAGCTAAGGAAAAAAATATTTTTCTGTCCGAAATTTCAAAATTAGTAATTTACTTTTTTTTCAAGATTTTGTACCTTCAAAACCATGACTCGTCTTATATGCGGGGTCGTCCTATATGCCGACAAATACGGTACAACCTGTGGACCAAGGTATCATTAAGGTCTTAAAGCAGAAGTTTCGTAGGAGTCTTGTTTTGAGATTGCTGCAAAGACTTGATGGTTGCCAGGAACGATACAAGTTATCTCTGTTCGATGCCATCTCATTGTTAGCAGTGGCTTGGCATTCTGTGACCAAGGACACAATTGCCACTTGCTTCACAAAAGCTGGCTTTGGAAATGCAGAAACAGCATGTGATCTTGACATTGAATATGAAGTGAATGATGGCACGTGGTCACGTATTCAAGACAAACTTGCCATCAGCACCACTTTTGATGAGTTTGTCAATGCAGATGATGACCTACCACCCTGTGAAGAATGAGATCTTGACGAACTCTGCGCTGAAGTTCTACCAACCGATTTAGAAGAGGAAGATGATGAATCCATGGCAGAAGAATGCAAGCCTATACCAACATGTTGGAAAGCTCTTCAGTTACTGAACAGTTTCAGCCTCTTTCTAGGAGGAACACCTAATGTTCCAGATTCAGTCATGAGGAGCTTATAGGAGTTTGTAACCATTAACACTAAAATCAGGACTTTGTTTTGTTTACCCTTTTAATAAGTTTTCCTGCATAAGAAGCACATTTTGTTTGGTTTTTCGGAGATTTTCTTAAGAGGGTTTCTCACTGTATTGTGCAGATTTGTAACAAATGTAACCTTCTCGTTTATGTCCACCATAACTAGACTTCCTTGTCATGAAACAACTCTTGTCAGCAATATAGCACTCAAGAACTCCCGATTTGGTTGAAACGAGAATCGAAAGTAACTGAGACACTGCCTGTAACTTAGAATAACTAAAACCTTAAATTTTCCGAGAATAGTCATTTCACGATCTAGATATCAATTCCGAGAAACTTAGAATAAGTCCCAGCGATTTTCTATTTAAAGTGCTCAGATTTTATGACACATCGATTTAGTGACACAATTTCTGGGAAACGTGAAGTTTTATGAAAATTAGTTTCTATTATACTAAAAGCAAATGGCAGAGAGGTGTACGTACTTCGTATGTACTTGCTGTCATAAGAGAGCCTACATCTTCTCACGCTTCTTGACACAGCGTTTGTTGGCACACTTGCTGATGATGTCTGACACATGGTCCTTGTGGTCGACTATCTTCTTCACTTGGATCTCCGCCTCCTGCATCTGGTCCTTGATTATCTTGCTCCGCTGCATGTTACCCTACAACATCTCATTCCGTCAACTACGCGCAACAAGTCATCCCTCAGCATTCCCAACCAATATTATATACATATACACACACACGCACACGTGCACACACACATGCACACGCGCGCACACACACACACACACACACACACACACAAAACTGTGTGTTGCGTATGGAACAATGAGCATTTATGGAAACTGTCACCTCAGGACTAACAAACAAAAACTATACACACTGCACATGTACAATAGGTACAAACACACAAACACACACAGACACAGAGAGAGAGAGAGAATATTGTACATTATTTAGTTTATTGTGGCCTCCGACTATAACTTACAACAACAAACCTGATATACCAGCTCCAATGCAAACACTGTGATGCAGAGTACATAGGGCTAACAACCAACACTCTTTTAAGACAGAGAATGAATGGCTACAGAGCTGACACAAAGCAAGCCCTAGCTGGGCGCAACATCAGCCCACAAGAAAAGCCAGTTGCAACTCATGCAGTTTCCCACAACAAAGACTTTGATTCCTGCTACAGCACCAGAATTGTGTAATCCTTGCCATCTTCTTGCAATAGTTCAGAGCTCAAACGCTGGGAACTGGCCCACCAATATATATCACGAAATCAAGACAACCTCCAGGCCTCAATATCAGATACTGTAACTCATTTTTCCTCCCTCCTATCCATTGCAAGCCATCACAACCTGACCTATATTACTGCCCCATGTTTGAAATTCTCGCAGTGCTTAGTTTGCCTTCCGCCCACTAGGCTTACAGGTAACAAAGTATACACTGCTGCTGGACTGCAGTGTGCTATGTCTTGCCGCCTGAGGAAGCCAGTTTAATGCTGGAGAAACGTCGTGACCCCTCTTCCACGGAGAAATGGGTGTTGTCCCTTCGTGTGTATGTACCTGTACCTCTGTCATATTACTTTGTTAGCCTAGCGGACTATTTTCCACCATTCTAACTTACAAGTACAGTGTAAAGTACCTATATCCAATGGTAATTACTTACAGGCCATGATTACATGTGGTGGAAAGAGAATTAACAAGATGAGAGGTATCTATGTACACAATAGTCACACGACCACTACTGGTGAACTAGCATCTCAAACCTATCTCGTTTCTTGGAGTTAATACTCTTGCAAAAGTAACAAGCTGTCATCTCAGTGGTGTGAGGGTATTGAGAGAATACAGCAAAACTTTGTTAGGTATTTAACATTTATTAACGCAAAGTCGTCTTTTATGCATTTTGTTGTTCCCTTCAACAAATTGTATGCTATTGAAAGGTAAATTATTGCTTTACTACAAAATACAGTTAAAGCATAATTCTAAGTGATTTTCACGCCCAGACAAAAATGTTATATCATTTGAACACTTCATATGAGTATGTTACAATGAACATTAGTTAAATTTGTAAACTGTACTAAATCGCACTACAAACAACCACTTGCCACATTGTTTCCAGACTCATAATTCAATTTTAACTTCTGCACGATTAATGTTACCACGCTAACAAATATACATAATTTAATATTTTGTTTCAGAGCAATGTACCTATTGAATAGTGTTAAATATTGTAAGTAATTTTCTGAGGAAATAAACTCACTTCTATGAAAATTACGAATGTTTATGTCTTTACCTTGTAAATACTGCAATGCTTTACCATAGTGAACACAATACGGGATCAAATTTAGGAAATGTAGCAAGTCACAACTTAGATGGAAGTGCTGTATTATGGTACGAATATAGTACAAACCCTGTAACGCACTACATAAATGGTACTGTATTTGCAGCATATAAGACGACAATTTTTACATATTTTTGGTCCTCAAAAATTGCTACTCGTCTTATATGAGGGTGCAAAAATTTTTGGTAGCCAAAAATCGTTTGAAAGCTAAGCTGTAAGCTGTGGAGTTGTATTGAACTGGACAGGCGTCCAGCTCCACGTATTACGTCAAGAAGCTATATATTTCTCCATCTGCATATGGACTGGCTGTGATTAATCAAGCTAGTTGCATTTAAATAAGCCGCACGCCGTGTGTGAGTGCTCCAGCGGACTTGTGATGTGCCCTCCCCCTCCCCTCTTCGTGCTCGCCAGGAGACTAGAACTTCGTCTACCTTCGGCCGTCTTCGGCTGTTCTCGTGCCTCCCTCCCCTTTCTCCCCTCTTCCCAGCCATCTGCTGGGTGGAGTTAGCTCGAGCTCGAGGCAGTCGTCCTCCGTTCTCCGTTTCGGAAGGTTGGTCCGCTCCTCTCGTGGCCGGCAATGGCGCCTGCGTTTCTTCCTTTCATTTTGGTAAGTTTCTGGTCTGTTCACTTTAATTTGTTTCAAGGTTTTCGCGTTAATCTTTCGCTTTCTTCCTAATATTGTTAGTGCTAGGTGCTATTTCGGCCGTGAGGGGAACGTTTCCACGTTTCAATTTAATTCTGTGCCATTCGACTCAGCCACGTATCTGTATAATCAATTCAAATTACGCCGTTTTGGGCTTTTCCTGTTGAAGTTTGTAACAAAACTAAATTTGTATTCAAGTCAATAAACGTAATTGTTTTGAACCCTGCCTCTAAGAAAATTTATTAGTGGTCCCACTGTTTTGTGTATGTTGCCAGCTGAGTGCAGAGGTGGGAAAGTAAGGACGATTGGGCCTGACGGGTGTGTAGGACATGCCCGCCGGATACAGGCAGACAGCACTTTGTGATTTGTTTTGAGATAACACAAATTGAGCTTAGTCAGTCAGTGAGACGGGCTCAAAATTTTCCTGCACGACTCTGCTGGTGCTGTTACGCCTAAGCGGATTGCGTTGTAGTTTAATCAGTTGTGCGCAAATGCTGGTAACATTAGTGGGTGTCGGGGCACTGGCTGTAGTAGGTTATTTGCGGAGGTTTCGCTTTGTTCATATTTGACTCTTTGGTTCATGCCCTATTTTACCGTTATGGCTACGGTTGGAGTACCCGATTTCGTGCTACAGCACGATTATTTGCAGCTTTGCGATTATTTAACGAGTGTGCAGGCGTAGAATTTGACAGAAGTGACAATGTCACGGCATTGCGGTTGCGAGCCATGACACATATTAATTCATTAAGGGTTGTTAATAATGTTAATACGGGTGGTTTGGTTGACGTCGACGACGGGCCTGTGTCAGCTCGACAGACGATAGTTATGGAGAGGGTAAACTCCATTCCGCAGCCGACGGTTGTAGATCCCGACTCGGCCGTGCGTTTTCTAGTGGCTGCCGATGCTGTTTATTATGGCTTACGTTGTGCGAACCGTGAGGAGTTTTTTTTTACTTGTTTGTCGACTCGTTTAGCTGAACCCGCCTCGAGTGTGTTGGCGCATGTTACTGCTTCGGCGGTTTGCTACGAGACATTTAAGACACGTTTGTTAGAGAGTGTAGGGGGGGCTTTCTGGGTGGTCGGCGTCAAAGCGCCGTTATATCGACAGATTCCAAAGACCTGGTGAATCAGTGTCGGTATACGTTAGCAATGTTTTGAATTGTGCCCGGGCCATGAATTTAAAACGGGCGGAGCCAAAGTTGATGCAGGGCATGTGGATCACTGGTCGCCCGGTGCTCGTGCGCATCGTTTTATGCAGCCTATGCCTACAAACGCTGAAGGATTGCGTCAGTTGGCCCTTGAGGTCGATCGTAAGATGGCCATGGAGACTGAATTTTACAGTCAGGTAAAATTGGCAACCCCTTCTGTTATGACTGGAGTTGGCAGCGCCTGTGGTGTTGTTGATGCAGTCGGTCGGGCGTCAGGGGGCGTTGATAGCAGAGGGTTAGACCGTGGGCGAGGCCAAGCTTTGTCGCATTCAAATAGAGACCGCAGTTTCGTTGCCATTCTGTCTAGCGGCAAACAGGGGAATACTGTGAATGAATCGACGAGTCGTTTTCCGGCCAGTAATATCGTTACTGACAGAGTGCGGCCTCAGGGCCCTGCGAGTTCCAGGTGCGCTAATTGCAATGAGAGGGGTCATTTACTGGCCGACTGTCGGCTTCCTCGTGTAAGCCCTGGGTCGCGGGCATGTTTCCGTTGTGGCAGGCGTGGGCATGTTCGGGCGCAATGTTCGGGAAACTAACCCACGCCACCCCTTTGCGCGTCAAGCACGTGCGGCGTGTTGTTTCTTCTGTGACGCGTCATGATTCCTTTGTCTCCGTGTCGTTGTACGGGCTCTCACGTGCATCCCTGTTAGATACAGGGGCTTCTCACTGTTTTGTTCGAGATCAGTTTTGGGAGGTATTGTTGCGTAAGGATCCGCGTGTAGTTTCCAGACTGGAGGACACATCTGCCCTCCAAGTGTGTGTGGCAACAGGTCAAGTAATCGAATGTCGTCGTTCAGTATTATTACATATCAAGATCAACCGGTTTTCTTGGACGCATCGGTTCTGGCTAGTACCAGGTTTAATTGCCGATGTGGTGCTAGGTGTTGATTTTTTGTTTCGAGCGCAAGGTGTGGTAGATGTCCATGGTCGACAGCTGGTGTTTAAGTTTGCGCCTAATTCTCCTTGCCCCTTGTATTCTTCGGCTACGTCCGGTTCGGCTTGGTTAGGACGTTTGGCGATGGGTAGTTCTGTGCAAAATGATAGCATAGATCGTGTTCTCCACGACTACTCTGACGTGATCACGACCTGTATGGGTCGGTGTGACGTCATGCCGTATAAATTTTCGGTTGTGGATGATGTTCCAGTTCGTGTACCATTTTACACGTACAGCCCCCCTAAGTTGACAATTATGCGGGACATCATTGATAAGATGTTGCGTGAAGAAATAATATCACCTTCAACTTTGGACTATGCCAGTCCGGCGTTTTTGGTAAAGAAGAAGGGCGGAGGTCACCGGATTGTGACAGATACGTCTAAGGTGAATGCCAAGATTTACTTGGAACCCTTCCCAGCGCCGACTGTCGATGCCGCTTTGCAGCATTTGGGCAAAGCTCGTGTATACTCTGTGATCGACTTGAATTCCAGTTTCCACCAATGTCTACTACACCCAGAATGCCGGAAATACACGGCATTCCGCACCCCGTGGGCGCAGTTCGAATTCAATCGTATCCCAATGGGAGCGAAGTTCGGGACGCAGGCATTATCTAGGGTGCTAGATCATTTCCTGGCTGACTTGAAGTTCCGGTGTGTCTATAATTATATAGACGATATTATTGTGTATAGTTCCAACTTGACTGAGCACTGGGGTTACTTGCGCCTAGTACTTGATCGTTTGCGCGGCGCTGGACTTACCGTTAATCCGGCCAAGGTCACCTGGGCCGCACCGTCCGTCCATTTCTTGGGGTACATTGTTTCGGAAGGGAAATTGTTAATGGATCCGGAGCGTGTTCGCCCGGTAGTGGATTTTCCGAAGCCGAAGAGCGTGCGTAGTGTGTCACGGTTCTTGGGTCTGTTGGGTTACTATTCCCGTTTTATCCCTCATTTATCCGAATTAGCTGCGCCCCTAAATCTTTTGAAACGTAAAAATGCAGATTTTGTTTGGGGAGACGAACAGCAGGATAGCTTTCGAAAACTAAAGGGAGCCTTAGCCAATGCTCCTGCCCTGTACATGGCCGATTTTGATCTACGTTTCATCTTGCACGTGGATGCCTCTAGTTTAGCCATAGGTGCCTCTCTGAGTCAATAGAGGGATGGGACGCTGTGCCCCGTTGGCTTTGCGAGTCGCACATTTTCAGATGGCGAGCGACGTCTCAGCTCCTTTGAAAAGGAGGCTTTGGCGTGCGTGTGGGGAACAGCCAAGTTTGATACTTTCCTTAGTGGTGTTGAGTTTGACTTGTGCACAGATAACCAGGCGGTTTCGTGGTTGCTGAGTCACTCAAACGATTTCGGAAAATTAGGCAGATGGGCTTTTCGATTAATGAGGTTTCGATTCGTTATTCAGCACGTTCCAGGTTCGAGCAACTCAGCTGCAGATGCGTTGTCTCGAATGTACGATCCGGATGATTATGAAGTTGAGCCTTCGGGCTCATCTTCTCCAGCGATGCTGAGTGCAACCTTTACCACTAGTGAAGGTTTCTACGTGCATTTACACGATGCATAGGGCGAGGATGCTGAGTGTCAAAGGCTTGTCCGAGACATTCAACGCGGCGAGGATGTCCCGTATGTCATCATCGACGATTGTTACATCATGTAGGTCGTCGACGGCGGGTGAAGCGTTTGTTCATCCCCGAACGTTGTCGGGCAGAACTATTAGTGTATTACCACGACTCCCCGTTTGGAGGTCATTTGGGACGGCAAGGCACGTTGAAGAAATTGTGCGGCCGATTCTACTGGTCTTCTGTGGCTAAGGATGTCCGGGAACATGTACGTAAGTGCGAATTATGTATGCGCGCTAAGCCCATGCAGAATTCAAAGGTCAGGTTGTACACCGTCGATCAGGTGTCTTATAGTTGGGAAGTCATCCATTGCGATGTGTTTGGACCTTTGATCCGGTCCACTAAGGGACACATGTATATCCTGATCTTGCTGGATGTGTTTTCCAGTTTCGTTGTCCTCAACCTTTTTTTTGGTCAATTAAGAGCCGTGAGATCGTGCGGGTGTTGTCTGACAGTGTGTGGTCTGTATTTGGTCCGCCGGTCAACCTGGTCACCGACAACGCCGCCTATTTCATGTCAGTGGAGTTTCGGGATATGTGCTTCCGGTGGGGTATGTCCCAGTTCACCTCGAGTCCGTACTTTCCATGCGGAAACAGGGTGGAGCGGTTCAACCGAAACCTGCACTGCACTGTACCACTCATAGCAAGCTCATTGGGATGAGGACCTCAATCTGGTCAACTTAGGTTTTAACTCAGCTGTTCATGGTGTCACCAAACAGTCACCTGCGAGAATTGTATTGGAGCGAGATGTCCTTCATCCGTTGCTTAATGTGTGGGGCATTCCCAGTCCCGCTGCGCCCATGTCAGATGCTGACAGAGAACTAATGGCGGCAAATGTCTTAGGGCAGCTGTATGACGAGCGTAGTCACTTGTGGGAGAGCTATAACGCCGGCAGAGTGACTTCCGATTTCCAGGTAGGGCAGTCTGTGCACAGCAGATCGTTTACCCTTACCTCCCGTGCCGACGATCGGGGGAGTAAACTATCGTTGCGTTTCAGTGGTCCTTTTGACGTGGTCAAACTGCTGGGGCCAAATACCGTCTTGCTTGCCGATCCGGTTTCTGGGCGCGTGGTCCGTAAGACTCACGTGTCTCATTTAAAACATGCTGTTAGGGACGATGAAGACAGTGAGTAATGGTTTTGTTTTAAGGTCTGTTGCAGCCTGTTCGTCGGCATATGAAGGTGTCGGCTTCGCGCCTCTGATCTTCAGAAGAGATCGTCAGGGATCTACGTGCAGCGAACCTTTTCCTACTCCCGCTGTAATGTAGTTACGTTTCGGGTGTGTTGAGTGGTAGGTTTGGGTGAGTGTTGTAGTAGTTGGTGTTTGTGTTTCGGAGGTGGCGACTGTTTTGTGTTTGTGTGTGGTGTTAGATCGGCCGGTCGTGTGTTTATGTGTTACGTGTTGGTGTTCGTTGTGTGTGTTTGAGTTGTACCTTGCTAGCAAGGCCCCGCTGGGAATTAATAAATAAGGCCTACTTCAAGACGTTTGTATTGTAAGGTCAGAGCTCTTAGTGCCATATGTAAGCATGCAATAATAATACTCTCATTGTATAAGTGTTAAGACATGTGTATTCCTGGATTCTCAGGGTATTATTTATTTTATATTCGTTAATTTATTTATGGATATTTTATTACCTCTATGTGGAGAGGAAGTTTTTTTATATATATCTATGTATATTGGCGGTATTTTGTTACTTAAATGTGGGATGGTATAAAATAGTGCTAGTAATAATATTAATAATTTCATAGGTACGTGCAAGGGTAGTTTTGTTGTCACTAGTGGATGTTTATAATGTTGTCAGCTTGAAGCTGGTCGTTGGTATATATATATTGGAATCATTACCGTTCTTTTGAATATGTTACATGTGGTCGACTGCTCGAGTGATCTTTCCCTTCCCTGTGGCACGAGGCAGCTGAATTCTACATCATCATCTCTGGCTGGAGCAAAGGGGTTCTGCGAGATGGGAGCCTCCACGGCAGCGCGCACCCGGAGGATTGATCCCGGGTCATCACCACGGCTTATTGGAGTCTGGGCCAGCGTGGCCCTGTTGGTCGTGGCCGGCTTTGCTTCCGCTGTGGGCATGACATGATGTCAGTGAGGCCTATAGTACAACAAACTGCGGGGGAGTTGAACTGGACAGGCGTCCAGCTCCACGTATTACGTCAAGAAGCTATATATTTCTCCATCTGCATATGGACTGGCTGTGATTAATCAAGCTAGTTGCGTTTAAATAAGCCGCGCGCCGTGTGTGAGTGCTCCAGCGGACTTGTGATGTGCCCTCCCCCTCCCCTCTTCGTGCTCGCCAGGAGACTTGAACTTCGTCTACCTTCGGCCTTCTTCGGCTGTTCTCGTGCCTCCCTCCCCTTTCTCCCCTCTTCCCAGCCGTCTGCTGGGAGGAGTTAGCTCGAGCTCGAGGCAGTCGTCCTCCGTTCTCCGTTTCGGAAGGTTGGTCCGCTCCTCTCGTGGCCGGCAATGGCGCCTGCGTTTCTTCCTTTCATTTTGGTAAGTTTCTGGTCTGTTCACTTTAATTTGTTTCAAGGTTTTCGCGTTAATCTTTCGCTTTCTTCCTAATATTGTTAGTGGTAGGTGCCATTTCGGCCACGAGGGGAACGTTTCCACGTTTCAATTTAATTCTGTGTCATTCGACTCAGCCACGTATCTGTATAATCAATTTAAATTACGCAGTTTTGGGCTTTTCCTGTTGAAGTTTGTAACAAAACTAAATTTGTATTCTAGTCAATAAACGTAATTGTTTTGAACCTTGCTTAAAGAAAATTTATTAGTGGTTAGTCGCCTCGCCCCACTGTTTTGTGTATGTTGCCAGCTGAATGCAGAGGGGGGAAAGTAAGAACGATTGGGCCTGACGGGTGTGTAGGACATGCCCGCCAGATACAGGCAGACAGCACTTGGTGATTTGTTTTGAGATAACACAAATTGAGCTTAGTCAGTCAGTGAGACGGGCTCAGTATGATGTTTCAAGGAATTGCGTTTTTCGTCACAAATGAAAACGAGTGCCCTGTTTATTTTAATAAAACTTACGGTACAAAATTTTGATGAGCGTCATCCATAATAAAGGACACTTCCTCGCAGCGATGCGGCGATCGATGCGAGCACGTGCCGAGATACTTTGTCTCGCCAGCCTACAACTCTCGGGCGGAGAAAACGAGGATCTAGGTCCGCAAGCTTTCATCCTTTGTCTTGCAAGCACAAGACTCTCGGGCGGAAAAAACGAGGATCTAGGTACCGTACCACACATTCATGTGTCTGTCTAGCGCAGGGGGGTGACACAGGATAGGGCCTACGCAGCTCTCATATTCTGTAAACGATTGCGTGTGTACCAATATACAAAATTACAAACATCACTGCACGATATTGTAATATATTAACAGAAATAATATTTGTAGGCAGTTACCATATACTACAGTCTTAATGTCGGAATCTACACGAATTAAATCTTTTGTTTTGTTGTAAAAACTGTTTAAAGAATGTTGATGTATATTAAGAGTCTTGAAAATTTTTTGTAGTGGTACGCCCGAGGATCGTGTAAACTGTAAGGATACGCCGCCATTTTCCGTTACTATTATCACTCGTGTGCATGCTCGCCGCGTGGTTGCGATTCGTCTACATTTATCGTACCAAATGGTTTGTTTTATACTCTGTCCACTCTAAGGTTGCAGCAGAAATAAACAATTCTAACTAAATAAATCAAAGATATTTAATTATATCTTGATGCCTTACATTGTGATTGTGATGTAGCATAGTTACCTTGCATTTTTCAATATTTCAAATGAAATTTACGCAGTGCAAAAAAGTTATTGACATTCACTTGTATGAATTAGCTGCAACCTTAGAATGGATAGAGTATAGTTAGACCTTTTAGTTTTAAAGTTCCAGGTGCATTTTACTTTGCCTAGGACTAGGTTTTTATTGTACCAGTTATATGTGACTTCATGACCTGTGTTTCATTTCGCTTTAAAATGTTTTTACGACTGATGTCAACCTAATAGTGTGGTAGTGTGTTGTGTCCCACATGCTGCCAGTTGTTTGAATAATAATAATAACAACTGATTTCGAATGTACCTAATATTACGTACTATTAATGAACAGTACTTAAATAAAATAAAAATAATCAGATTTACTCGTATATAACCTTAAAATTACAGGTTATGAGTGCACACAATTTAACCATATCATGAACCTCACCGCTTGAAATAAAAAAATAAATAAATAAAATACATTATTACAAAACACTAATCTAACAACATTATAGGCTAATTAAATATTTAAAAAGTTCATCACGACTATGCATCACTGTGGATACTAACACAAAATTTCCCTCGATAGAATATGTATGTTTTCTGTTGCGTGGTTGGTAATATACAATAGTTTACGACAAAGAGATCGGGCCGTAAATAAGGAATGCTGGTTAACCTGGCAGTGCCATCTCTTATAAAACCTTACATACTCCTTGGTCTAGCGTTAGGCTGCAGGACAACAGCAGCGCACAGGAATGCGATGACCATGCAAGCAGCTGTTGTTGCCCGGCGTTGCCATGTAGTGCACGGCGTGCCTCTGTCCGGCGTTGCCAAGTCGCGCTCACCTGCCGGCAAATGTAGATATCGCCGGCCGCTGCCGTGCATTTCCTTGGCTCTTGGGCGTGCATAGGGCAGTAGTAGCCAATGTTATCCTTTATGTGTATATTATGATGTTTGAATGCCGGTAATAAATGAATTGAAAATATATAAACTAAATTTTTAATGTTTCAGGCAAAGGAAAAAAATATTTTTCTGTCGGGAATTTCAAAATTAGTAATTTACTTTTTTTCAAGATTTTGTACCTTTAAAACCATGACTCGTCTTATATGTGAGGTCGTCCTATTTGCCAACAAATACGGTAATAAATTTCAACATTTATGATGGGCCTTCCTTCATTTCAAGAAAGTGAATTACTTACACCTCAAATTAATTTTATTCACTACAATAAAATGTTAAAGAACCAGTATAAGACTGGATGCACATAGTTTTGATGACCATTACAAGTGCTTGTATGAGCACACGTATGGGTTGTGCCCAGTTACTAGGGCTAGCTATTTGATAAAGGTATGTAGCTAGTTTTGTGAAATCATTCGGTGCACATCAACGATCAAATCACTTAGGCTAACTACTTCATTTTTCATAAAAGTAAAGATTAGATGCTACTATGTACAATGTATTAAATACTCAACTTATTTGGGACAGTATGTACTTCTATTGGGAAATTTGCTTAGCAAAATTTTTTGTTTGTAACATTACTTTATCATAAAACTACATACCTACCTACACTAGACCCCAATTTTACGAATATTCACGGTTCCTCTCATCACATTTGTAAAATCAATAGTGGCCTATTTGACCTCCATCCCTCCCTCCTCCTAAAATTTAAAACTGCATTTTTTCTGCAAAGTGCCTCTAGTTGGACCCCGAATTCCATAGCGTTTTACAAGAAATTAATTAATGTAATAGTAGAAACATAAATTGATATCGGTAGCCAGACATCTTCCGATCAAAAGCACACCGTAAATACAACGGACCTTTGTCTCCAAAAAATGAGAAAACCAAAGATTCCGAGCGTCTTCTCTTGAGCGAAAAGATCGACTTCCGCAGCAATTAACGGAAAAATAAAGTTAGGAATAGTTAAAATATAAATTTAAATCAATAAGAAGATGCCTTACGACCAAAAGAACACAGCTGAACAATAGAACCTTGTTTTTGTTATGAGCATATGCGCATGCGCCAGAACAATGCGTCTACAGTACGGCCTCCATTTAGAACCTAATATGTCGTAATGGCGATGAGAGTAGGCTGGCCCTTGACACACACGCGGCAGCATGGTTTTCAAACTGTCACTGCCACATTTCTAACAGATTTTCACAATTTTTGTTTTATTTTTAATATTGTGATTTGCCAAGTACACTAAACCCCCGATTTTACAAACCCTGGATTCAACGAATTCAATCTCAGGAACCCTAAAAAAATAACGAAATTCTATGAAAAAAATTTTTTTAAGGAATTACATTGGAAATAAATAAAGCATTTATTATCTAATTCACGGCATTAAAATACTTGGTAAGGCATAGTATTAAAAATAAAACAAAAATTGTGAAAGTCGGTTTAAAAACGCGGCAGTGACAGTTTGAAAACCACGCGGCGCCGGCGCCGCCGCCTGTGCCAAGCCGGCCGGCCTGTCTCCAAAAACTACGATGTATTAGGATCTATATTGAGGTCGTACTATAGCCGCAAAGTTCCAGCTATATCCCTCTCACCTCACGCCGAATGTGTTTACGTTTTTACACGAACCCTATAAATAATAGCGTGAAATTATTTTTTTCTTTATTGGGTTAACACTATACGTACTTAAAACAATTAACTTGGTGCATAATTTGCTTAAACAATGCGTTACTGCGTGCCATAAAACGTGCATTTCACAAGTGAGAACGATAATAGCACTACCTATTACCCACGCGTATAAACATGTTGTTACGGGGCTGCTTCTGTCTACGTTGTTGTTGTTTGTATATGTATATAGAGGTTATGAGTTACGACATCCCTGTTTGCGGTGCTAAAATGTGACGGGGGTCCTTCGTCTACGTCGCCGATGTAGTTGTTGTTGATTCGGGGACGTAACTTTCCTCCGTTGCTATTGCAAGTAGTTAGCAGGCAGAAAAATGGCAAAACACAGCGAGCTGATGCAGAGGCGGTGTCTATTATGTTGATGCCCGGATAGCAGTGAGGTTAGCCCGAAACGGATTAAAAAAAAAATAAAAAAAATAAAAAAATTATATATATATATATATATATATATATATATATATATATATATATATATATATATATATATATATAT
>PNEQ01129183.1:0-10034 GCA_003012365.1 Medauroidea extradentata
ACTTAACATTTGCAATTCTATATTGCATTTTTATATATGAATTTTTAAAAAAATATTCAATTGAAATATTATTTTAAAATTTGGTATACTTATATAGTGCATGTACATTGTAGATAATAATCTGTTACCCTGTCCACGAATTTCGTTGACACGCTGAGGGACACTTTAGGTCTAAAATGATACTAACACGCCGCGAGCCATCACCAATGCCGGTAGGAAGCCTCCTGCCTTGACGGCCACAGAGACTTCGTCGGCCGTCATCTCGGAGTCGTTCCTTACCGTCGTTACAAGCCGTGCCACTGTCCGTCAAGGTGACGTGTATTTATAGGCCAATTTCCTGTACGTAGTTGATCACCAATATGTATCACACCAAACTAGCAAGGCTTAAAATAAAACTGTTGTTGGTTGGTACAACTTCATATCACATACTATTGTGTGAAACTAAATTATAATGGTGTGGCAAAACGGAACGGCAAACAACATACCCAAAAGTTATTCAACAAGAAAATATATAACTGCCACATTTTCTGGCCGGTTAGTATTTTAGAATGCGATTATGATATTAATATTAAATTTAATAAACATGTAGATTATTATTTACGCCATACATGTACTGCTAACGATCGCGTGTGTAAAGCTCGGATACTTACTTACCTTCTTGTTTCTGCGCCGTCAAAGTAATTAGAGTTCAAATAACTTAATACCATGAAAGTATCAACTTGTGGTAAGTTATCGGACTGAGTTTTTACGAAACCTTTATCCATTTCTTCCAAAACGTCTACATAGGTACGTGTTACAGCCACATTTCACAACGTGCCGGGCAACAATCATATACCCGGCGCCGGCGGAGCGAGCCGTGCCTGGTCAGTGACGTCACACCAATGCGGGAGCGTTTCGCTGTCACGTGATAATCGCCGCGTAAATCGCTACTTTAAAATCAAAATAACTTGCTCTACGCTAATTTTTGTGCAAACAACGTTGCGTACATACTCTTATAGTTATGTTAGAATGCACCCCTTGAAATATAAACAATATTTATCACATAGGCATGTTGCCCATTGTAGCATTATAGACATGTAAGTATGGCTCAGTTCCGTGTGATGAAACTGTTTTACGGAAACTTCTGTTGGATTAAGAACTAAGTTTCAGTGAATTCACGGAGGTATCCGAAGAAAATTTTACCGGAAATTCCGTAAATCGACGGAGAATATTTTTTACAGTGCAAAGGAAGTACGAAAGAGACTTGAAGAGTTCGACTCCTGGCTAGCAGAGAACTAAGATGAAACAGAGGAAAATTACTAATCAATTTAAGACAGGATAGCTCCACAGATATGATGACCACAGCAATGAAAATGGTAAACGGCATTAAGTAATAAAACTAATATATATAAGGCAACCTATTCTCCCTGGATTACCCAGAAGGTTGTGTTTGCAGGGAGACAAAATGGGTTCTACTCTGCGTGGCCCTGGCCACGAAAAGAAAAAAAAGTGACATGCAGGAGCTAAACATACACCAACAGATTCGGGCAGCCAATGAGCGGCGAAGTTCGCCCACATCAATCGAGGCGCCACGTCATTTCATGTCTGTATTACTATTTAGTCTGTGGTACTGGGTTGCGCGCGTTTCACGAACCACGTGTTCAAAACGAGATGGTGCATTACGTAAAAAAAACTATGCCTGCTCCCGTAAGAACCTGGTTTCGACTTACAGTCAGGCAAATAACATTTCGATTTCCCATGGTTTCGCAAGAACTCTTCAGGGGAATTACAGGATGGTCTCTCAGTACATCCCATGGTCGATTCATTCCATGTATACTGAAGTGTTTAGAGAAGAGCAACCTGCTAGAGTTCGTTAGGTTTTATCGGTCACATGACCAAGATGTTCAATCATTAAACGTTAGCCAGGTTTCGATCGAACGTATGCAGGACATTTTCACAGTTCATGTTTTGTACGGAGGCAAAACAATTCTGATAAATTTTAAATGACTCCTGTTAAAATGTTACTTTATCTGGACTTACCAAATTGCATTTTATAAATGTATTTTTAAGTCCAACTTATCGAAGTGGAGATATTTTGGTTAGTGTCTAATAGAGATACTTTAAACGTTGGTGAATGGTATACTAGGTGATTGTGGACCAGCGTCGGAATGAAGGGTGGGGGGAAAAAGTGATCCTCCAGAAAACCCAACCAACCTCATCGTCCGACACGATTCCCACATACTATGATATACGAGTTAATGGTTCCGTCTATAACGACCTCTCTGTCGAAATATTGAGCACCTATTACATGCTGAGACTACGCGTCGTCGCGCCCGCGAAATTCGCCGCCGGCTTGTGTTCGCGCGAGGTGCGTCTTTTGACGAGTCAGTCCACGTTTACCTCACCGTCATCTCACCCAGATCACGTCCCTGCAGACGACGCGACTCCTGCTCCCTTCAAGGACTCTCGACACCCTTTCCAGCCTCCTCTTCCTTCTCCAAGAACCATTCCCTGCGGGAAAAATGAGGGTTATTCCACATCTCCCCTTCTCGTACCTTCGTCTCCACTCGTCCATCCCAGCTTCGCTGCCTGTTAGAGGGGTTGCTTTTTACGAGAGAAGCCCCGTTGGGCGTCGCTGTAATATCCCCGCCAGCAGGTGGCTTAGTGGCGCCGACAAATGAGTCATTAGGGGCGTCTTTTAGGGGTGGGAGTGAGGGAAAGTCCTTCCTACTGCTTGACAGCCTGTTTATGTCCGTCAAGCACACGGCCGCCGTGGTATTGGTCCTGGCGCGCTGTTACCCAGCCAATTACGTCACGATGCAGGGAGACTTCAAATTGGATTACGTGGCCGCCGACGAAAAAAGAATGTTGTGGTAAGTTCGTACTGGAGAGTTAGGAGGGCTTCGTAGAACAATACATTTACTGTTCTACAGTATTTGTTAAATGAAATCTAAAACACACTGAAAGTAATTTAAACGATTCATAAATCAAGACACATATACATAAAAAATGCCACAACTATTTATATTCTGAGCTCGCGCTTGGCCTACCCTTGATGTAGACATTGCATGAATCCAAAACATACTCTTTATCGTACATACAAATACAAAACGAGGTCAGTCTCCTAGAAGGTAGTATAAGCATTTTCAAGTACCATTGAAAACTGTTTTAGTCGTTATTGTCATTTTGAACACTTTAAACGAAATATGTGTCTCACATAAAGTTATAAGTAAGATATGTGTAGACTTAAACGGCTGTTTGGTGAAATTTGTTTGTGTATGAATGCACATTGTAACGAGAGACTACTTGATTGTGCCTTGAACGACACGCAGTGCCAAGTACATCCCCTCCTGGGCGACACGAGGGACTGCCTTCTCTTCTACAGACTTTATCACAGATCAGCCGATACCATTACATTTTTCAGAACTAAGCGCCCTAGCCATTATCAAAGCTTGTTGGCTCCAACAGCTGTGCAACTTCGGGAACATGTTGTGCCACCGCCGAACTGTGAGAATGATCTGAGCATCGTCGTGGCTCGGTATAAATACAGCCAGCGAAGGTTGAGTGGGCAGTAATGGATAAGGACCCTTGTTTTTTGCGAAAATAATTTTTGCCTCACTTTGTTTCCGTGCCTTACGTGCACATCTGCAGTTCTGCTTCGTGGTCAGTGATTGGATATTTTAACAATCGCGAGCCTTGGTATTCTGCCGGCAAATCACAGACGTGTGGTGTTGCAGGAAAGTTTTGTAATTGGCTCAGTCAAATGAGATACGGCCCTTCACACAGACACGCTGCCAATAACCATGAAGTAGAATTGCAGATGTGCACGCAAGGTACTGAGTCAAACTGGGGCAAAATTATTTACGCGAAAAAACAGGGTCCCTAGTAATGGAATGTCACTTAGGCTGCACGTGTAAGTGTCGGAGAAACCAATCTGCCGGACGAAACAACGATGGTAGTGCCGAAGATCTCTTTCTATAAAGTATTCATAATTCAATATTTTAGTTACTTAAATTAACTTATTCGAAATTACAAAAATTATACTCTTAGACAAAATAAAACTTCGGGTTGGCGTATTCACCTAGAACTGTTTTCAAAAAAGAAGAGGATAAGAGAATGTAGTTATTAAAAAGCTGTAGAAAAAGCATAGTTCACCTTATGTATGTACAAGAATGGGAATTCTTGGTAGGCGAACTTACGCGAGTGGCCGACAGTAATAAAAGAAGTAATCAGCGATAAACGCACAAAATGTAAAAATCATTCATAACCCTACAATTTCACGTATTTTCTGTGATTTTCATTTGAAATACATTGCAAATATTATGGTAAATTACTACTTAGTACTAAAAAATATATTAAGATTTAATGATTCAGTTCTTTAGTAAGTTTCTTTGCATATTAAAAAACAAATACAGCATTAATTTAGTCATCTTATTCGGGTCACGTGACCATTAAGACAACTTTGAAAAGCTAATACAGACAGGCCTAAGGTAAGGATCGCCACCGCCAATAAACGATATTTCTCGAGAAAAGGCCAGGGGCCAATTCCATCAAAAGACTTTGCAACTTTTCACTATTCACATTGCACTTTGCATACAAATGAAAAGTGCAAAGGAAATGTGTTCCACCAAAAATTACAACCACTTTACATTCTTCCAGCCAGATTACAAATTCTTTGCAGTATTTTAAATTCATTGTTTACATTACTCATTTCAAGTTTATAGGTTACAAAGTGTATGATGAGTATAAAACAAGAAGTTGTGCTCAAAAATTTGCAAAATAGAACAATAGGAGTGGACGTAAATTCATGCATTGAAGTCACGTCATTCATTTGTCCTCCATTGAAAAAAGAGTATAGTTGTAGGTACCATACTTCTGTTAAAATAGGGACAACAAAACAGTTTTGCTGTTGGTACTACTCTAGACGGTTCCTTCAACAATCTGTTTTGTAGAAGGAACCAAAAGCCTCGTTGCTTTTACAAACCAGAAGGTAACTTCTACAAAACAGATTGTTGACGGAACTGTCCAGAGTAGTACCAACAACCAAACTGTTTTGTTGTCCCTATTTTAACAGAAGTATGGTACCTGCAACTACACTCTTTTTTCGGTGTAGACATTAAAGTATAGGCTGCTTGGGCGATAAACATTTACTGCTATTTTTAATGTTATGATGACATGGCCCGATCGCACCCAAAATCAATCCAACTTATTGTGCAATTGACCTAAAACATGATTTAAATTGAACATCATTGTCAATCACAAATTTGATTCGTGATTTATTATTCTTCCTTAATGGTCTTCTCTTTTCTTCATCAGATTCGTCACTATAATGCAGCAACGCGTCTAATCATTTTTCTTGTTTTAATTTTGTAGGTTACGTGCTTCTATTACGCCTAATATATCGTCATTTATCTCTTCATCACATTACTTGAAATAGTTTCTTACATGCCAAGTTTATACGTAATAACTTTTTACCATCACAAATAAATTATTAATTAATAATACACCATAAATATTTTAACTGCAAATGGAAAATTATCTTTGCACAATGTCTGAAAACTTTGCAAATATTCATAAATACTTTCTGCAAAGTGAGATTATTGTGGAACAGAAATGGGCTCAAAAGTGCAAAGTCTTGTCACTTTTCACTTTGCGCTTTCCTTGTTTTGTTTTGCAAATTACAATTTTTGTGGAACAGAAATAGAAATGAAAAGTGCAAAGTGTAAAGCGAAAAGTTGCAAAGTCTGTTGGTGGAATAGGCCCCAGATGTAAAATCATCATATTACATTTAAGTAACCGGTTACAGAATTGTATAAAAGTGTAAGCATTTAATCGAATAACAAATACTACTTACTTCTCTTGTTCTTTGTGTCTTTTCTTCTCGATTGGTGCCACCATTATCGGAAGTTCTTTTCAACCTCTTATCTAAAGTCTTAATTTTACTTTGGACTTATATTTTTCTAAAACTACACTATCTACCACTTAGCCACTATGAGATGCGCACTAGGCAGAAAGCAGTAACACGGTGAACGTTGCAAATGACATGTCTATTCCTAGTACACGGATGAGTGGAAGGGAAGGGGTAAGTTTAGGAAGACCTGTTGTAACAAAATTTTTGGAAAGAGAATGTGGTACATTGAAGTTAGTGCGACAGAGTTACTCAGGAATGTACAGTCCCGTCCCGTTAAAATATTGCTAGGGTCCATGAGGATTTTACCCGTGACATTCCTTGCAACCTTACATACCTTTAGTTATATTAAACTAATTATGTAATACTTAAGAGTAATTTTCTTTCATAAGCATTGGATAGGAATTATTTAAGTATTAACCAACCTCTTCCAAAAATCATTACTGACCAAAAGTGAGCCCCCCTTTCATAAGGAGGCACTCTAACTTCGGGGGGCCCTGGCCCCCTAGCCCCCTCTTATCTATTTCATGATTTGAGGTCTACTTTGTGTGGTAGGGACAGACGTTTATTCTGCTTATTTATAGCAGAAATAACAGGTGTTAGGAACATAAAATGTAAATATTAATTGTATAAACTAATGTATATAATTGTAAATTGTGTGCAAGTAAGTGTAGTGTGTTCTGTTACCTTGTTTGGTAAGACATAATAAATTAGGTAATACAGATTAGTTACTTTGTTATGAAAGCCTTAATCCCTATCGAACCTGGCAGTGCCTATGGTGCGCCTAAGACAACAAACGTTTGACTATACCATACCTATATGGTTGGACGGTGACTGTGTTAGTTGGTTTAATTGTTTGTCAGTGAATAACAAACGTTCGATAGTGGTGTACCAGTGTTAGCCTATTAATGGTTCATTCAAATGTGAATACACGTGTAACGAACAATAATATTAAAAAACCTCGGGCCATAACATATTGCACCTAATATCACAAATGTTTAATAAAAGTATGTAAAATTTAACGAAGTGCCACACTAGACTGATGAACAAATTTGCACAGAGTTTGATGGCCGAAGTTAACAGAAGTACCAAGTTAATATGATGGCCGAAATTTTATTGAAGTGCCACGTTAGTATGACGCTGGAAGTTACACGAAGTATCATGTTAGTACGATGCCGAAAGATACATAAAGTACCACGCAAAGCTGATGCCCGATGTTACACGAAGTACCACGTCAGTATGATGTTCGAAGAAACACGAAGTACCACGCTAGACTGATGCCTGAAGTTAGCAGGAATGTATCCCTGTGAATGAAGGTGTACCCTCGGCCAGCGCATGAGCAACGATGTGTCGCCCACTCGCAACACAACCAACGCCCTCTTTCCATGCGACGGAGCATGCCCGGCGTAATTCCATTACAGTGGCGCGCGCAGGTTTCGTGCGCCCCGGGCCTCAGTTAAAATTACATAAACCGCGAGGGCGGGAACGAGCTTCCGTCCCCCCGGAACAGCGCGCACCGCGCCGTTTTCCCATTTCCGCCGACTCTCTCCCCCTTCCAACCACTCTTACCAACCCTACCCGCAGCCAGCGAAACCACATGCATAAATATGCGGGTAATTACAACAATACCGGCCATGCCATGATAGCTACCTGCGGTGCAATCCCGCTGCGTAGCCACAGAAACCTCTGTGCGACTGTGCGAACACACGCGAGAGATAACACCGGTTACAGCTAGGTTACATGCGAATGGCAACATAATTTACTAGCAGTCACTTAAAAAAAGTGCTTGTCCGCATACGCGATGTGCATAAAAATTTCCTGCTACTGTCTACCACTCGGGAAAAAATTTCTTGCTGGTTTGAGTATACAACCTATATTTAAACAGCAACTGCAGTTCAAACCAAAGCATATACGGGCTGACAGAAACCAGAAAACATATTAAAACAATGTTTAGAAAGGTCGACTGATATTTTTTAATTGAACTTAATTGATGATGAACAACGCCGGTGTTATTTATTGCCTATTTGCGAAAACACTTTGCTGACAACCAAGGCTAATGTAATTGGCATGGGCTCGTTAACGCTTTCCTGATTATAAAAACTGAATATGTATAAACAGTTGCGGTCTACCAGCATTATTTACAGTTACTTCCACGTACAATTAGAATTGCTTAAAAATTATTCCGAACATTTTGTTACGAGAATTAATTGTTTCTGTTAGTCCGTTGAAGGTTATTCAATTACAGATATACTTACACACACAAAGTGTCCAGAAACAACCGCATTATAAACACGCAATGCGAATTCTGGGCTAAACTGAAGATGAAAATGTAAGTTGTAAAATGTTGGACAACAACATTTTACGTGTACTATGTGGCAACACTGCACTGAGGTAGTTCCCTGTTGCGCTTCCCGTCCAGGCATTATTTAATGTATGTTACGTCACGTAAACATAGAATCATGTTTTAACTGCTCAGGATTTGACCCAGCACACATAATATGCAGGTGAGAACAGTAGTAGTAAGATATGTACGATATATAGGCTACATGGAGTGCATAAAAAATGTCATCGTATACGACATTTTACCAGTAACATTTTCATCTACAATTTAGCCCAGGATTCGCGTTGATAGGCATTCTATATAGCGAACTCTGAAGGTCGCAGTCAGTCAGTGAACTCAGTGAAAAGCGTTAAGTGATAAACCGTAAAAAAAAAAAAAAAAAAAACGTGGCTGAAACATGAAACAATTTCATTTTGAAACCGAGTTTCCAAAAATATTTTAGGAAAAAGTACGAAAGTGATATCATAAAGGAGCCTGTACGTTGTCTGTCCAGTATCAGCCTACTACTCGTCTACTAGAACACCATGCTCCAGCTGAAGAATCTATGGACGCAGTGCCTTAACAATAACTCCAAACTCGATGAAGTCTTCGGCAACTAATTAAGACCGTATTACTAGAGACATGCAAAATACGCATTATCATTTGGTAGCAGACTAAACTAAATTTTCCTATACATAACAGAGCATAATCTGCGATTCAATTGGCCACGAACTTTTATGTGTTGTCATTTACGTGTGTTACGTCTTTGCAGAGATTGGCCTCTCTACCATGTAAGCATTCTCCGCGGCAAGTCACGACAATATCGGCCAGCGGGAGACGTCGAACAAGCCTATAGTCCCT
This sequence comes from Medauroidea extradentata, assembly GCA_003012365.1. Classification (NCBI taxonomy): domain Eukaryota; kingdom Metazoa; phylum Arthropoda; class Insecta; order Phasmatodea; family Phasmatidae; genus Medauroidea; species Medauroidea extradentata. The sequence continues at coordinate 9,069 of PNEQ01129183.1, forward strand.
TGGAGTCTAGTCAGCTGTCAGAAAATAACGCCCATTTTGCTTGTCTCTATACGTGTATTACTTATCATTGTAACATAGCTTTGTTCTACAAGGTTTCCACAATGTCTTGTAACCAACTGTATGTGGTTTATGAATATTGTTATGGAATTATGATGTTATGGTATCTTGTGTTGTAACACAACCTTAAGTATCCAGTGGATTTATGGCATGTATTGGGTTGTGTTGCAGACAAGAAATGTGAACCATGTGTGATACCAGCGAATACACCCTGGAACAGAGGATTGTTGCGAGTGCTTGGGTTCACGAACGTCCTCATACTGGGAAGACACTTCTTGAAGTGCGTGCCGATTTCCAACAACGATTCCACAAAGAGAAACGGGCATCATCAAAGATAAACCACGAACTGGAAGACCTTCAACCAGAGTGCAACAATGTCAGGAAGTCGAAGAATCAGTAATGAGATCACCAAAGAAGTCGCTCCGCAAACGATCAGCGGAGCTTGGAATACCAAGATCTACACAGCATAAACACATGAAGAACGACCTGCATCTTCACGCATATCGCCATATGTTCGTTCAGGAGTTATCAGACAATGATTTAGCCCGCAGACGGGATGCATGTGCGTTGCTTCTTCAGACTTTCGACACAATCCCAAAACGTGGAAAGATCATTTTCAGTGATGAGTGTGCCATCTATCGGAGCTGTCGATCACGGAATGTTGTGTTCTGGTCCAAGGACAATCCACATTATGTCGTGGAATTGGAACATAACCCTCCACATGTCAGGATATGGGCTGTAATGAACAATCGACAATTGTTTGGACCATTTTTCTTTGATGGAACAGTGAACCAGACAATAACTTATCTGGACATGCTGCGAACCTGGTTTGTGCCACAACTGGAGGAATTTGGTATTCTGAACGAAGTGTGGTTCCAACAGGATGGAGCGCCAGCCCATTATGCCATC
>PNEQ01129183.1:10134-33579 GCA_003012365.1 Medauroidea extradentata
CCACACTGGCGCGCCAAATCGCTTTGTGTTCGTAGCAAAAACCGACAGTCGGTGGTTCGCGGCGCGCCTGTTCGTGGCGTGCGCGGAGTGCGCTCGGCGCGTGTTCGAAGCTCCGTACACACTTGCGCGCGCCTCGCGAATACTGTTCGGCGCGTGTTGCATTGCAGCCGCGGCGCGCTCGTGTGTACGCGGCTTTAGGGAATACCTTGCCGAGGTCTTTCGGAATCGTTGGACTGGCCGAGGTTCAGCAGAGCTGCCTGCTCCACTTGAATGGCCACCTCGAACCTCAGACCTCTCGACGTGTGATAATAGCCTGTGCGGCTTCATAAAGGAGTGTGTTGCACAGCAGCGCTACGAAACCACAGATGAACTCAAAGAAGCGCTGAGACTTGTTTTTGTTCGTATCAGCCCGCAAATGCTTTGGAAGATGTCTCGTAGAACTTGGCGCAAAATTATTCTCTGCCATAAGAATGAAGGAGCCCAAACGGATACACTGGATATTTACGGTTATAGTACAACACATGATACTATAACATCATAATATACCATAACAATAAGCATAAACTACATACAGGAGGTTAACAAGACATTGTGGACAGCCTGTATGTTACAGATGGTAATACATTTAAATTTCGTTCGTTTATAAGCCTGAATAGAGTTGAATTAATCATGCATCTATTGGCACAGTCGCCCCGCGCCAGATAAAGTCGTGTTTATATATCTACGTCACGTATACGTTAGTTTTATTCAATGTGTATATATATATTTTTTCAAATGGCTTCGACAATCACTACTTTTAAAATTTTGGTTTATTGTATGCTCTGGGGCGTGAACCGCGACCTGACCTGATCCAATAATCTATAGGCAGGCAAGTTTGGCTGCGAGGAAAAAGGTGATGGAATTTAAAACTACGAGGAAAGAAAAAACAAGCGACGTTAGGTAGATAATCGTTGCGACGGAACTTGTTAGGAATTGAAGTTCGGGGAAGTAAAGAAAACGGAAGTTTTATCGTCCGAAAGGGAACTTGGTGTGCCAGTAGTAGATCAGATACGAATCTACATGCATGTTTAGTAAACTAAGAAATTTGATTCTTCGCCGAGCTACTGAGTATGAGTCTAAGGGAAGTTTCCATCTGCGACGACGACTTAACGGAAGAAGGACGTCACGATCGACGCCGAGAGGTGAACTCGAATGCGTCCCGAGGTCTGAGGTATCCCACGACGGCGATTTGGCGTTCCTTGACATGGAAGGCAGTCCATTCTACCATGATAGGAGGTGTTCGAGGTACTGAGGTCCTAGAAAGGTCCAGGTTGAGACTGAAATCCTGGTAAGACTTATTTGACTACTAATGAGTTTTCCGGAGCTAAAAATAGCTGGAGGAGTACAATTTCTAGGAAAGAATTAGAAAGTTGCAAATCCCGTAGTAGAAGTATATTCATCTGCTGGAGCTCGTCAGAATAGTCATACCTACCTAGTTTGCGATTTGGAAAGGTCAGGTCGACCATTGTTTATTCTGGCCACGACAAAATATTTTCATGTTTATCGGTTTGCAAATTTTACCGCTTATCATTACTGGTTGAGCTTGTAGAAGTCATTAACCTATATAGCCTATTTTCTTGGTAACAAATCAATCTTTTAAAATTATTATGAAGTAACTATGCAAAAATTAGCCAGGAAATATGATTTTTTTTTCTTTAACTTACATCTACAAGCAGTTTCGTTCCTTGTAGTAACGAGTAGTACTAGTTCTGAATCTAACTGAAATATTTAAGTATAAACCCTTTTAACCCGAGTCTAATAAACTCATATGTACAATGTGTGTTGCTGTAGAGTACCGAATTACACATTATTTTACAGCATGCAGAATATTATTTTTATTTATATCTTCATTATTAAAGATTTTAACAAGATTATCATGAAAATAGGACTTGTAGATTTTAGCAACTACCATAAGGCTGCGCATCAGTGATATCGGATTATCTCACTTTTCTCATTTTTGAAATTCTGACAAGAAAAAATGTGAAATTGGCTATTATAGCGTGAACTCCATTTTCATTGTACTACAGTAGAATCATCGCAGTTGAGCTTCTAGGGTGTAACTGGGCTGCAATTAGTGCAGCAATTTTTTGAATATTTTTCATTTGCTAGACTTACTGCGGCCTTAATATACGTGAAAAGTTCAACTGGTATGTTTTTACTGTAGCTAAAATTAAATATAATTCACGCTATAATCGAAAATTTTATATTTTTCATCTCAGAATTTCAAGATAAATAAATAAAATAACCCAATTTGACGACTGAGATGGAGCATTAACTTGCAGTGTTAACGTAACATCTGAACAGGCAAAGCATAATATGATGCATTGATAAGGTCGTACAAAATTTAAGAAAAATATTGCCAGTCGTCGATCAATGTAAACTATAAGAAACATAAAAATTACTATGTTCTTATACAAAAAATACAAATTTAATCGTAAACTCTGATGGTCCAGTAACGAGAATTTTTACTATAGGTGGTTCGGGATAAAGTGAGCACTCAGAAAAGCACTTCGAATGTTATATTTTTAGCCGATTCGTATCTTTCCGCGTGTAACGTCTAAGAACTGGATATGTCACTTAATGTTTGCGCGTGTTAAGATAAATTGTACAGTCAGTATGAATCAATACAGTTTTAAAAAAGTTTATTAATTACATAAAACACAGTTACGTAGATTTCCGTCGGTATTGTTTCTGTGTTTTTGTATTGAAATGGGCAAATACATGGAACTATATTTTGTTATTTCACTGCCAACCATACTTAACGTTGAATTAATTGCAGTAACGACTAGCGATATTTTTCAAAGGTATAATTTGTAGTGTTCACTTTATCCCGAATTGCCTATATAAGTGATTATTCTCTTGAGAGGACTTCGAACAAAAATTAACGCCAAGAATATGAAATGAAACCTTCGGTATTTGAAAGTTGAATTATACCTTACTGCAGAAAATAAAACAAAACATATCTAGGAAACATTTCCTTGCAAATTTATAAGGAAATATTTTGCTATAATAACTTACGTGTTAAGCCGCTATCAAATGTACAAAATTTCGGTGTCCGTGATTGTGCTACATAAGCGTATCATTCAAAACGTATTTGATATGTGGTTCGGTATAATATCAGCACTTTTGGAACCATAGTTACTTTATATTTCAGGTAATTTATACTCACAATATAAAATATTTTAAAGTTATTATTTTAGTCAAGATGTTCATCAAGAGTGCTGACTTTATCGTGAACCACATATAGCGCTGTTGTCAAGGCTATCCCAAATTATTATTATTATTATTTTGCGTTCTGGCTTTTGGAAAAATTACAATTTTCAATAAATGTGTTAATCGTTGATTATTGAACCACGCCATCTTAAGCTGACTGATACTCTTAAGGGCGTCCAACTGGGTAAAAATCATAATTCTATATTTGTATGAAATAGTGTTAGTTTTTTATACGTTACTTGGAAGCACATTTCCCTCTTTAAAAAAAATTAGCTGAAACAGTTTTCCCGTAATGGTACTTCAAAGACAAAATGTGCACGTTTTTAGCTCTTGTAAGCCGCGAAAACCAATGAACATAAATTAATTTATAACTTCACACTATACCTACATGTCGAGAGTTACTGCTCGACAATTCTTAAAATCAATTACAAAATATTTTTTGTATTTTTTTAATCGATAAAAGAAAATAATTCAAATGTCAGAAATTGTTTATAGTAAAAAATTTTGTAATTGATTTTAAAACATGTCAAGCAGTAGCCCATGACTTGTAGTTTCCATGTGAAATTTTAAATTAATTGATGTTAAACTGTTTGGTAGTTTATAAGAATTAAAAACGTGCACATTTTAACTTTGAAGTGCCACTATGGATAACTGGTTCAGATAAAAATTTTTAAGAGGAAAATGTGCTGCCAAGTAACGTATACAAAACTAACACTATTTCCTACAAATATAAAATTATGATTTTTACCCAATTTGACACCCTTAAAGGCTCGGTTTCAGTCGTCTCATTCAATTGTATTATTCTTCACTTTTTTGGGATTATGAGAAGAACAATGTTAAATCGGCAACTGTACTGCAAATTCCGTTTTTTTTTTTGCGCTACACTACAGTCATGGTTATTGAACTGGTAAAGAATAATTACATCGTAATCAGTCAGACAAATTATGTCTAAAAATTTTGCCCGACTTATTGCGGCGAAACTATACGTTCACAGCTAACTCCACGATGTATGTATTTTAACGTGTGGTAAATAGAATTTGCGGTATAATCGCAGATTTAACATTTTCTTATCAAATTTGTTTTTAAAATACAGCAAAAACCCATATTATTTAATACGGCCGGTGACTCAAATCGAGCCTTAAATTACGTTTTATGCCATAATTGTTTACTAATACCCTTCTCCAGAAATAATGAAATTTTAACGTAGTACTATGTTGTACCTTGTAATTTTATCAAGTTAATTAATATACACTACTATTAAATAGCACAATATTTAATTTCAGGAGCCCTCTTGGCTATAATCAGTTAAAATGACATGCAAGCACTACAATTTGTCGACAAGTTTGTTGAGCTGTGGGTGGACAAGTCAAATTAATACTCGCATAAAACAATACGTTACAGTCAACGGTGATTTCCGCTCTTTGAAAACACAGTGGATGCCTGCCTGAAGTGTTTAGACGCATTTGAACATTTCGAGCAAGGGAACAATAAGTACTGAAAGAAAATTATGGTTTTAGATACCGTACTTCTGTTAAAATGGGACTACAGTCCAGTACAGTTGTCGGTACTCTCCAGTTTGTCCTGTAAAATAAATACAATTTTAGCTCCTTCTACATTAACAGCCTGTTACTTCTACAGAACAGAGTGTTGACCACTATGGACTATTGTTCAATTTCAACACAAGTATTATACTAACAACAATACTTTTATTTTCGTAAAGGCGACATTGATACGTTTTCAAATGACCACATTCCCTCTACGCTGTAAAGTTTGAAGCTGCTTGCAAACATTATGTCGGCGAATTGCCTGAAAGCGAATTCAAGAGGCATCTCTGCAGTTTTATTGGATTTGAGTTAACAGCAGTGTCGAGTGTACGCGTCTACAATACTTTCGTTTGTCTCTAGTTAGTACAGTTTTGTGATGCTGGAGTCTGACGGAAAAGAGTCCGTACTTGAAAGCTTTTAAATCGTATTACAGTATGGACATAGTTTTTAAGTACCATTTTGCTTTCGCGTGGATAGCCTATTTCGAACACGCTTAGTCGCTTATTATGAAAACACGCGGTAACAACCGCCTTAGTAGACGTTTCAAGTATATCAGCAGTCGCCAACCGGATGTTTCAAGTTAGAGCTGTATGTTCTCAGACCTGTACACTCCTGATGGACACGCCGAAAACCAATGAACTAGTGAGAGTGAGAGATTTTGATCAGCGCTTAACATCGAGGTCTTTAGTGCTGGTGAGGGGTACATGAGGTGAGTATGGAGCAGTGCCGGAATGAAAGGGCGGGGGAAACGGGAGATCCCCGAGAAAACCCGCCAACCAACGGCATCGTCCGGCACGATTCCCACGTCCGAAAATCCGGGGACCGACCCCACCGGGAATCGAACCCGGATCGCCTTGGTGGGAGGCAGGAGGTCTGACCTCTGGACCACCGCAGCACCTCCAATGAACTAGAAATGTATACCAGATACTGTACATTCTGTGGCCGCTCATAATTAAACTGAAAAAATACGTGGGTTCTCCGTTTGTAGGCTAGTCTCCATGAATATACGTGAACTCAACAGACAACAACTGTCCAATGGCTACTACATGACCCCGTGATATATGACTGACCTGCATTTACTGCAGTTTGTCATTTGCATATTCCCAGTTCCTTTCAAAATTTGTCAAATAAGTGACGAGGTAATGACATAAACTTACAATTATTTAAATTTGACCTAGTTTCTGTAAGACAACGCGAATTTTTCATGTCCATGCTTACCAGCGGCACCTGCATGCCTGCGATACAGTGTCTATAGCGACAACTATTGCATATGATGACAGCGACGAGTTTATGGCAAACATTATTACTTACGAGATTATGGTTTATCGTGGGAAAACTTGACTGTTTGCTGGGTTTCAACGCACGTTCAGCTCATTAGATTATTACTGGCTTCAGCTTGTACGTGAAGCTGTTGCCCTATTTGACTGAACCAATAATAATCCCGATATTGTAATATTTTGTTCCTGTTATTGGTGTGCAGACAGCTACGATGTGATCAACGTACATCACCCATCATAGGAGATGGTTAAATTTCGCGAATTCAATTACCTGCATGTTAGAATCAAATATCCTTTGCATACTCGAGTCCCGAATATTTGTCCACTAGCTGCTACTCAGTGGAACAGCAGACAATGAACGAATGGACAGGGTTTGAGTATGCATAGGATATTTGATCCTAACACGCAGGTAATTTAATTCGCGAAATTTCACCATCTCAACCCATCATATGTGTGGCGATTAGCTACAGTGTTTTCAAGGGTATGTTGGCACAAAATATTTTCGCGATATACCAACATTAGAGACCTCGCTTTTCGCGAAAATAATTTTGCCCCACTTTTTTTCTGTGTCTTACGCGCACACCTGTACTACTGCTTCGTAGTCAGTGATTGGATATTTTAACTCTCACGAGCCTTGGCATTCCACCGGCAAATTACAGACGTGTGGTGTTGCATGAACGTTATTGTAATTGGCTCAGTGAAATGATAAACGGCTCTTCACGTAGACACGCTGCCAATAACCATGAAGCAGAATTGCCAGATGTGGACGTAAGACAATGAAACAAACTGAGGCAAAATTCTTTTCGCCAAAAACAGGGGTCCCTAACTATCATCCACAGAGACGTGCACTCAAGTATATACACAGCAACTGTTCATTAGCTGCTCGCTGACACAGTGAGATGGGCCAGCGTTTAGTTACATTTTATTACTGGCTCAGCGACTTACACTAGGTGTCAAATAAGTCAAGGACTAGTTGCGAAAGTAACGCGAATTTACAGTTGCTGGAATTCTAGCTTTAGCCTAAAAGAAAACGCGAGTTTTTCAGGTCCCATTATCATCTCTAATTATTACGTCATTTGGTTTCAGTGCCTTATGAGCACATCTGATTAGTGATTGGATGTTATAACTCTTGACTTAGTTCGAGGTTCTACACGCAAATCACAGACGTATAGTTAGAGACATGCAAAATTCCAGTTATCATTTGGTAGCACACTGAACTTCACTTTCCTATACATAACAGAGCATAACCTGCGATTCAATTGGCCAGCAACTTTAATGTGTTGTCATTTACGTGTGTTACGTCTTCACAGAGATTGACCTCTCTACCGTGTAAGCGTTCTCCGTGGCAAGTCACGACAATATCGGCGAGCGGAAGACGTCGAACGAACCTATAGTCACTTGGAGTCTAGTCAGCTGTCAGATAATAACGAGCATTCTGCATGTCTCTACGTATATGGTGTCACAATATAGTGCAGTCAAATGAAAGACGTGTCAGAACAAGGACATGCTGCCAATAACCCAGAAGCAAAGCTGTCGATGTGCATGTAAGGTATTGAAACAAAATTGTGCAAAAATCTTCTTAGCGAAAAACTCGTGGTTCTACCTGTAGGGTAACGCTCAAGAATATCAACGTGCTCTAGCAGACAACTGGTCATCGGCTGCACGCTGACCCCGTGACACGACATGACTGGGCCTGCATTTGGTTTCTTCTTTATTATTGGCTCAGTGCCATCTCCTACATGTCAAGTAAGCGATGAGCTAATTGTAAAGTAGAACAAACTTACATTCATTTAAATTCACGCTTGCAACCATAAGAAAAAGTAAAATGTTCAAGCCCCTACTAACCAGCAGCTCCTGCAGATAAGCGGTTCAGAGGATGCAGCTTCTACTATAGGTGGTTAACTTTAATGTGAGCACTGCCCAACACTTATAATAATATATAAAATGTACTTATTGGGGCTATAGAAGAAAAACTTTGAAAGTTATGAAATGTTTGCACAAATTTTTTGTTACATGGAAGTTTTCATTTTTAAAATATTCAAAATATAGACATAATTACTCAGAGAATAAGCAGTGCTCAGATATTCTGAACAGCCTGTATTGCATAATATGCCGTACCTGAAACATTGTCACTGTGAGTGTATGCTTTTGCTAAAGATGATTTCATTCCACGACTTAGTAAAGTATTTTTTAAAAAAAGTGTTGAAACACTGCGTTTCTACAGTGACATCACCGACAGATTTTGATTTGCTATGTTGCTACGTTCCTCAGAAGCTACAACGAAATTGTGCGAGTGCGAATGAGAGAAAGTGTGATACACGACGAAGTACGGTTTACCTCTGAAGGTCAGGAGGAATAAACGCGCGGCTTGGCCGAAATAACAAAGGAAGGGATTCTCCGCCAGACGAAATGACCCGTAGCAGATTAGCGTAATAAGCTTACGAAGTAAAATGCCTGGGAACTAAAAACCTGAAACTTCTCTAAATGAAACACACTCAAAATAATTACTCGCTGGTTGTCATAGTGCTAAATTTCACGAGTCTGAAAAAGAGAAAGTGGTATCACTCTGATAGAAATACACGATAACATTTCACCCTACGTGATATTTTCCAAGTAATAACTAATTTTTTTTCAAATCCTCAAGTTCTCCTGTCGATGAAATATTTAGATCTGAAGCAATTTTACCTTATAAAGTTATTAACGTTTCGTTACACTGAATTTGCGGTGAGATCTGTGATTTAGTACGAAAACAAATCCATTTAGAAAAATCTCTTTTTTTTAAATATGAAAGCGTCAAATTAAAAAATTTGCGTCTTTTGACTAAAAAAAAATTACATTCCTATAATAATCTACTTTATTTCTTTCTGACTTCGTTAGCAAGATTCGTAAGCTGATTATTAATGTGGTTTTTCAGAGTGCGATACATTTTTTTTAAGGCCATGCCTGGTAGTTTTGCAGTGATTTCGAAAATAATTTTTCCAAAATGAACTAATACCTCTATCACAAAATCGCTACATTGTTTTGTCACTTATACATCAAAGTTTCTATCTGAATTTTTCCGTTGCAATGAACACAATGGATTTTTAGATTCTTGCACCCAAAGTATCACATATTTTAGCATGAAAATGAGCCAAAATGGCACAAAATATTTTTTTTTTTACTGGCAAACGACTCATTTTTTTAAAGCCTACGTATAATTGTGCATAGTATGACTTCACGTGCTCTCAATTTTTTTCATCCCATTTGGTTGAAAACTTTTTGAGTTTTTTGCACCAACGTGAAAAAAACTACCGGGCATGGCCTTAAATTCAATCGCAGTTCGTAAATGTATAATACACATATTTCGGGAATGAAAGGCTACCTTTTCACCTCATGCACACAATTATTACTTTCGTTAATTTGACGAACTATCGTTCTAAGTTACGCAAGAAACTTTAGAGTCATGATTTGTCATTGCAGGAAAGTCATAAGCCAACATAGGTGAGATACAATTCTTCCATTTTCTGCCAGAATAAGGGCATGTAACTGTTTTACTTGCAAACTGACTTACGTTTCAAATTCCTATTTCACACGTGTACTTACACTGCGGCAAATAATGAATTAAAACAGATAGAGGCAAATGCTGTATAAAAATTTAGTGTTGTTAACGCAAACATCCCATCATACAGGTAATCACAACACCATCCATGCATACGTATATACATACTTAGGTATATATTCATACCTGCTCGCACACATATACAGGATGAGCTAGGACGGGGAGTGGTGATAGAGGATAAAATTAAGTCGAAAATTTGTTTTCAATCCGCCCGTAAAATGAATATGGTGGGAGAAATGACAGCCCTGAAAACATGTTTAAAATTTTATTTTATTTGTTATTATTAATTGAAAACCAAAGTAGGGCTTACATTCTTTTGACACTACTCAGAGCGTTGTCGCTTAATGCCAAGTCGTATGTTACACTACATTTAAAGGAAATGAATTGTGTAGTCGAGTTTCAGGGCAACATTACGCCAACTATAATTCACTTTACGAGCAAATAGGAAACACATTTGCAACTAACTTTTTCATAAGCTATCCAAAATTGACACACTCCCTTCTGACTCGTCCTCTATAAGGTGTAAATAAAAGTATGTAGTGACTCCATTAGTGGTAGGTAGGTGTGCAACATGTAGTCCATAAATCCATTTCTGCAGACATAGTGGTTACGCGGTAGAACCCCCGAAAAGGAGAAGGACTAATTCTATTGGAAACATATTGCAGTGTTGAACGTAATTATAGGCTAAGTTTTTCAACTTACTTTCCTGTTTTATTTTCTCTCTGTTGTGATCTGAACAGCATGCATCCTTCTCAACAGATCGTAGCATGTATACAAATCGTTTCTGGTCACGGATTCACGAACTTATGGTCACGCGGTAACCATTATTAGGACAAAAAGACTCCCATAGTTTTCTTTATATATATTCCCATTTAAATTTACAGCCTATACTGTGCAAAAGTGTGTTCAAAACTAGCCATGAGCATTTTGAAATTATAGTAACTTATGTAGTACCATTCATACACAACTGTAGGTTACTGAATGCCAAATCTGTCATGTACCCCATCCCCGCGCACACTACAGAATGTTTGCCAAAAGGTGTAACCGAAGCCGGAACGGGTCATGCAAACGAACCGTTTGACATGCAAAATATGATGGGCATGTTTCAACAAATTATGATCAACTTAACACATTTGCGAACAGATATTAACTTTGTCGAGGGAAGGTTCGACCCGCGATGGAGGGTATGTTCACTCTGGCCTGGTAACGGCAACAGAAATTCCAGAAATCGAGGACGAGGAAGGAACAACTGTAGTAATAAGTTACGTTGGTATAAGAGAAGCGAGGTGTGATTCACCTTGTCGAAGCCCTCACAGGTCGCGACATACCAGTCCTGTGATACGACAAGAATCTTATGGAAAACAGGGTTGCAGAAATAAGTCACCGGAAAGAGAAAAGATACATACTTCCAGGTCGCCTCTTAAAGGAAAGACCAACGGTTATTTTGAGCGTCAGAAACCATTAAACCCAAATGCGCCTGAACTAACCACGGACGACGAGCGGGGAAGACTATTTAGTTCCTCTTCGTCCGGTAAACAAACATTAAACTAGAAACGGCTGGTGATGAACACCTCCGTTCACCAGTCGCCAATTTATTTACACCTCAGGTGAAGTAGAGTGCAAAATTAAAAATGAGCATAACAACATCAAAATTTCGCTTGGCACTGAGAATGTAAATAGTTTACACGAAATGGCCGTCGTACATGAGCAGCGACCAAAGAGAAATGGGAACGATTTACTTACACTTAATACTATTTTCTTTAATGAAAATGAAATATAATTTTTGTTACAAGAGTCGGATCACATAAAGGAAGCTTTGTGTGCCCAGAAATGAACTGGTCATCTACGACCAACTCGTGCCCACATTACTAGATAGTGGGGCGGAAGTCTCGTGCGTGTCGGAGGAAGTAGTTAAAAAATAAATTAATGCAGGTATAAACTTACCTATCATGCCGGTACCACGAATTAGAATACTCGGCGCTACTTCAAAATCAAGTCCAGTGGTTACAAGACAAACTGTATTGCAGGTAAAATTGATAATTGACACGGTATTAGTAATGAACCATATTGTGCATACTTCCACCAATTGTACTCCTTATGAGGTGTTAAATAAGAAGCGCTCGGAAGTGTTGGACACACTGGTGATACCAAGGCTGGACGAAATCAAACCGGACCAAGACGAGAATATCAAGGAAGAAATCATAATATTAGTGAAGAGTAGACTTGTGACGACAGCCAAGAGGCGGGCGAAGTATATTATGAAGAAGTCCAAAATAGACAATTTCAACATTGGAGATTTAGTACCACTAAAGACGAACCCCATATCTCAATTCTGGGAGAACGTGACCAAAAAGTTAATTTTGATATTCGGGACCGTATAAAATTAGCAGAATTATTCGTAATAATTGTTACGAACTTATGACGCTGGATACACACAAAGTAAAAGGCATGTTCAACTTAACTCAGTTACGTCGATATGTCACAATTAGTGAGTAAGAGCTATGAAGACTTGCTGTACGCTAGGAATAATTTGCTGAGGACGATATTCTGTTAAAGGTGACGTCCGAATTACGGGGTCGGAGTTGGTCATATATTGTGATGCGAGTTATCGTATTGTACTAAGGTGTTTTGGTGATACCGATTTCCTGGAGCCAGAATTGCCCGGAATTATTTTACCTCGAAGTGGTTTCGAGATGTTTGTCACTTACACCACTGTTGGCTATTGCACACCACGAGTAGTATATATTAGTGTACGTTTGACTCACCATTAGATATTTGAATAAATATCTCAGCATCATTTGTGGCGTAAAATTAAAACAATGAGTACAGTCAACAAAGTAAACAGCTTTGGAACGAGGAAGAATGAACCTTACTGCTACATGGAAAAGGTGAACATTTGTACACAGGTCTACAGTGACATGTATTGGTCATAAGAGCATAGATTAGATCAAATGGAACGAAAAAAAAATTGAATATGATACTTACTGTACGGGTTTCGCTTTTTAGCAATTGAAGCAATAAACTATAACTCTAATATCGCTTCATACTTCACTATCCAAGTTACTAATATCATTGTCTTCCATTGATAGATTTTGCTAGGAATAATATTATTAGGTTTCATTACAAGGAAGAACACAATTTCTGCATCCTGCAGATTTTAGTTTCCCTTTAATATACACAAACACATAACTTGTTGATTCTACAAACCTACGAGATATTGAATGTGCAATGGGATGGCAAGTAGCACCGCTTACGCCAGCTTGGAATCTACGTATGTGTGTTACTCCCTACAAGGAAGAATGGGAATGAGAGTGAAACTATAACTGCAGAAAAACACTTGCAAAGAAAAAAAAACGTCAGGCCGTGTTGTGAACTATTAATACAAACACGACAGAAATCAGAACGAGTACAGTTTAGTGAGCGTGTCAGCAGTATCTACCCACATGTCAGGCTTTGTGTTTGAAGCCGGCGACCATCGCTGAGGGTGTCGTTTCCACCGGAAGTTGTGACTGCATGTGCCAGAGAGTGAAGATCAGCGGTGTGGTCAACAAAATGCCGGGGTGGATGGAGAAGAAGACTGTCGCTCCAGAGAGTGGCGTTTCAAGGCCTGTCTCACCAGAAAGAAAGATAAGGACTCCAACCAATATTTAGAGAAATACAAAATAAGAACTCTTATTCAAATTTCAGAGGAAATACTATTTATGAAGGGGTATAATGTTTACTTTGTTGTTTCTATATTTGATGTTCCAGTTGTTTGAAGCGTTAAAAGTATTTTATTTTCTTATATGTTATAATAGCTAAAGCCAGGTGTACAATTTGATTTAAATCGAATTTCAGAGAAAGGTGTTATGTTGGCCAACATTTTAACTTCATCCGATTGCCGGGGTTTCTGTAATATATCGAAATATCTCGACACGTTACAGCTTTTAAATACTATGATATGATGTGAAGAATTTCAACATCTAATGTTAATTTGTCTATGGATAAAGAAATGTGTGTTTTATTATTAAAAAAAAGTTGTGACAGTGTTGTAGTAAACATGACCTACACGTTCTTATTATTTGGTTTCCTTTATGTATTGATGTAATGTTTCTGATAGAGGTAGAACAGAACCTGAGATACTGAAGCTAGCCATGAATAAATATACCTCTGTCACAACATTAACTTAACTTTCGTGCGGAAACTGACTGCCGCCTTAATGTTAGGCAACGAGTGATGTTTGTGAGGTGACAATGGATAGGTATACAATAGTGGAACTGACCGACATGGTCTTGATTTATGGTGAGGCAAAGTGCAGTGGAAGATTAGCTGCACGAGTGTGTCGCACAAAATATCCAAACAGACGACACCCAGCGCAAACAATGTTTGCAAGAATTGTCCATCGCCTGCGAGATACGGGAAGTCTTACCAACGTTTCGCAACAGTGGTGTGTAGGCGACGAAGCGTACACCATACTTGGAAGAAAATGTTCTAAACTGAGTCGACGATGAATCATTAACCAGAACCCGTGCCATCGCACGTACACTGGATGCATCTCGTGTGACGGTGTCGAAGGTGTTGCATGGGCAGGATCTATCGCCAACGTCGACAGCAAGCATTACATCGATACGAATTTCCACACAGATATGAGTTCTGTTCATGGTTTTTGCAGAAGACAGCACGTGAGACCGACTTTTCGAGGTGTGTTCTGTTTACAGACGAAGCCCGTTCCACACGCCATGGTTATTACAACAGTCGTGTGTGGGAGGACGAAAACCCTTATTGGACGGTCGTAAAATTTCACCAAGAGAGGTTTTCCGTGAACATGTGGGCTGGCAAGTCCATGATCACTTAGTAGGATCGTACATGCTACCAGCACGTGTTGATGGCTATTTGCACCACCGCTTCTAACAATACAATTTCCCAAGTTGCTGGAAGACGTACCACTTGATATACGTAACCACATGCGGCTACAGCACGATGAGGTACCATCACAATATTGCACGTGCTGTCCATGAGTACCTCAACTAAGTATTTACAGAGAGGTGGATAGGTAGGGGAGACCCTGTCGAGTGGCCTTCGCTCTCCTCTCTAATTTGTCACCCCTTGACTTCTACCTGTGGGGTTACGTGAAGTGTCTAGTTTAAGAGACCCAGTGGACACGGTGCAAGAACTGAGGGACGCATTGTAGCAGCTGGCGAAGTGATCCAAAGAGACTCCCAACATTCTACAGCGTGCGCAGTTGTCCTTACAGCAGCGTTACAATGCCTGTATTGATGAAGGTGGCCAAACTTTCGAGCATCTGTTGTGATACTGTTGTACACATGATGAGTTGCACCTTATACGTATATCGTGCGTCCAAAATACATTACAATTAATCACTAACCAGCGCAACGTTGATTTAAATTTTATGTGCATATACCTGCCAGTATTCATATTTTCTTTTTTCAATTTTCTCGTAAACGCACTGAAAAAAGAGTATAGTTGCAGGTACCATACTTCTGTTAAAATAGGTACAACAAAACAGTTTGGTTGTTGGCACTACTCTGGAGAGTTCCTTCAACAATCAGTTTTGTAGAAGAAACAAAGAGTCTTGTTGCTTTTACACATTATATGGTAACTTATACAAAATTGATTGTTGAAGGATCCCGTGGTTTCCCGAAATCACTACAGGCAAATAATAGGGATTTAATCACTTGATATTGGTCATGGCCGATTCCTTACCCGGTACATTATTCAGGCCTTTGTGTTACTGAATCTAATGATCTTAGCTGTTGAGATGTTAGGCCTCCATTCTCTCCCATCCCTCAGTCATAGCAGCTGGTAAGGCAGCCAGCCATTCAAACGTGTATGCCGTATTGCCTACGTAGTAAGAATTGTCTCACTGCAGCCCACTCTTTTTAAGAATTATACACGAAAACGGTCGGTCCTACGCATTTACAACAAGGCGGCGTTTTTCACTTCTGACGTGCTTATATAGTAAAAAGTCTCATTAAAAGTTCGTAATTTTTGTCCGTCTGTAGCGCTGGTGAGGGGAGACATGATGTATATATCTTCTAAGGTCTGATGGGGCGGGCGGGGAAGATCCCGAAAAAAAACTGCCGATCAGTAGCATCGTTGGGCAGGATTCTCACGTGCGAAATTCCGGGGACCGACCTCGCTAAGAATCGATCCCGGATCGCTTTGATAGAAGGTCAGTGCTCACGCCATTTCTCCAACCGCGACCCACAAATAACAGATATGTGTGGTGTCACAATAACGTCATTGTTAGAGACATGCAAAGTTCGCGTTATCATATGTTGGCAGACTAAACTTCACTTTCCTATACATAACAGAGCATAATCTGCTATTCAATTGGCCACGAACTTTTATGTGTTGTCATTTACGTCCGTTACGTCTTTACAGATATTGGCTTCTATGACGTGTAAACATTCTCCCCGGCAAGGCACGACAATATCGGCCAGCGTGAGACGTCGAACGAGCCTATAGTCACTTGGAGTCTAGTCAGCTGTCAGAAAACAACGCGAATTTTGCATGTCTCTGCTTGTTGTGAGTAATGCAGTCGACAGGTGGGAGATGTGTCTGAACAAATACTCGCTGCTAACAACCACGAAGGAGAGTTATCGATAACAATGAAAAAAAAATGATGCAAAACTCTTTTTGCAAAAAACTGGTGGGTCATTTCCACCTTAGACAATACAGCAATGGATCCGCATACTGTTTACTAACAAGTCGGTTACCGGCTCAAAGCTCGTGTGATACGACTGCAACCGTACCAGAAATGTACACTAGTATTGGATTCTACCTGTCCTAGTTAGAATTCCCAAATAGTTACGATCTTTGTAAAGGAGCTGATTGTTATACTGGGCTTTACGTCTTGTTGACAGCGAAGTCAAAGACGGTGATGCACAACTTGGCACAATGGCAGGAAATGGGAGATGAATCAAAAAGGCGTTGTTAAGGAACCATCACAGCATTCGCCTGGAGTGACTTAGCGAATCCAATGGAGAACCGAAATCAGGATGGCCGGAGCAGAGAATCGAACCGGGGTCCGGACGAAGGCGATTCCAGCGTGTTCCCTTTGCGCCACGTCACTCGGTATGGCCACAGACTAGATAGTAATACAGACTCGAAATGACGTGGCGGCTGATTTGAACAGGGCGAACTTTGCCTCTTATTAGCTGCCCGAAGCTGTTGATACCAACCCCGTGTATGTTTGGCTCCTGCATGTTACTGCAAGTTTCCTATTGGCCTGGCGGCCGGCTAGCATGGCAGCCACCTTACGCTGATTGGAGGTAGCCGTTTCCGCCATGGGGCAGCGGTGGCCGAGAGATCAGACCTCTCGCCTCCCGGCGGGGTCGGTCTCCGGATTTTCGCACGTGGGAATCGTGTCGGACGATGCCGCTGGTCGGCGGGTTTTCTTGGGGATCTCCCGTTTCCCCCGCCTATTCATTCCGGCGCTGCTCCATACTCACCTCATGTCACCCTTCACCAGCGCTATGTTAAGCGCTGTCCTAAATCTCTCAATCTCTCACTCACTCACTCACCCGTTTCCGCCATGTTGCTGGCCAGGGAAGTCATTTTGCTGGCGTGTGTGACTGAGTTCTCCGTCCTACCGGCTGTTTCACTTCTGTATTCCTTAACATTCTGTGGTATGGCGTTACATCAAGGAGAACTATTTATTTTTCTTTGTAGTGGAGAAGAAAATGATGACTCAAAAGGAAAGCATGAACGCAATATGTCTGATAATGTTTCCGTATGAGTGTAAATGTCGTGGCTCACTAGTCTGTCATGAACAGAAACGGGAAAATTTTGCGGCTTCACTGACTTGTAGGCAAGCCACCAAGAATATCTGTGTACTCCAGCAGGCAACAGCTGTTCATTGGCTGCTCGCTGTCACAGTGATACTACACTATAGGCTCTGCATATAGTTGCTTCTTAATTATTGGCTGAGCGCCCTCCCAGCAGGAGTACAAAAAAAAAACCCAAGGACCAAGGAACAAATTGTAAACGTGAAAAGAGCTTACAATTGTTCGTCGTCTACCTTGTATCGAAAGGACGCCGCCTACGCGCGCGTGAAGTGACGGAGCAGTAAGGTCGACCTTGAAGCGTACATCAAATACCGCTTCGCCTCAACGAGCCAAGCGCTAAACTAGCGTGCAAGGTTCCCGCCGAACGGTTTTTATTATGGGACACTAAGCGGTGACCACATAATTTTATTGGTGAAAAGTCTGGAACTAAGTTCAGTGCAGGTCGCAATATGAGTTTCACATACATCCGGTTAGTGCATTTTGAAGTACGGAAGTCTGAAAAGGCCGTTTTTAGCAATGTTGGAGGGTTTAGAAAGTGTTTTTTTTTTTAATGAGCGTGGCAATGAGGTTCCGACCTTATTTGACGTTTTTTTTTTTACATTGGCACAATGGGCGCACGTGGAATATTTTCGTAGAAAAAAACCTGTTAACGAACACGCTGCAACGCATTTGATGCGTGGGGTAGTCGGCCGCCTTAAAGAAACCGCGTATTTCTCAGATCCCTAGTATTGAACTGATGGTGAACGAGAATGTGTCACACGTTTTTAATTTGCTATTGTCAACGTATCACATCAATATCCTACAGCATGCTTTAGTTTAGCGTCACCTGTTTCATCAGCGATACAGGGAAGCCTGTAATTCGTTGTGAGCGATTTTAACTCCATAACTAGGGTGGCTTCTCCTATTCTTACTACAAGGGATTGTACTGTATGTGGTCAAACGTTGCATACAGACACAAGTTTATACAGTTACGCAGAGCATTATGACAAATATGCTGACTTGAAATGTATTTTAAGTTCGCGTTTCCAATCTCATTTCTTCTTTAACCTACACTCATACGAGGATAGTAGTTTAAGCTACGTGTATCTGATTTATTATAATTTTTAACCTTCTCTTACTTGAAATAATGAATTTTGATGCGAAGTACGAAATTTTTATGTAAAAATATTTCTTCTAGTGTGATTAAATGCCTACAAAACACAAGAAACGGAACACGTGTTCTTTATTGTGGAGATTCATTGTAGTAATTGCATTTAAACGTTTGTAAGTACGAATTATTGCTTAATTCCAGTTACACGAGAAAGGTGTAATTTCAATCGTGGATTTTCTACGGAAACAAAATTTCACGACCCAGGTTTTACAGCAGCGTATTTTTCCCCAATTACTCAAATGAAGGTGTAGAATTTAACGGCCCCACATTTCATGACTTAAAAGCTATCAAAGGGTGGTTTGAAAGCTCGCACGCCCAAGCCATTAAAAAGGGTTTCCCTCCTGGAATCAAAACCGTAACTTCTTCCTTACGAGGTGTGCATGCTAACGACCGTTGGCTCAAAGCCATTTGATTTTGGCACTTTGGTTCTTTCAGCTACTTGAACAGTACACTTGGTACACTGGAACGCACATGTTTTATACCACATGGATAAGGTTTCGCTCAGATTCACGTAATGAGTTTATCACACTTTTCTCAAAATTGAAGTCCGAAAATACAGACTGCAGTGTCACAGCACCAACAAAAGTTTTTAACCTGTTGACATAAATATTGCTACTTGCATTCTTTTATTTATTTTCTGTTGCGCATATACTCTCGCCAGCAAAAATAATTAAAAAGTTATTAGTACCACAAATTGAAGTGGCAATGCAAACTATCACAAGTCACAAGTAAACAATACAGTTCCTAAATATTTATGTCTCATGAATCACAATTTCACACAAGATAACAAAAAAATGTTACTTTTGGTGTGACGTACACGATCACGAAGCACGTGCACTTTAAGGCTGTGTATGCTTAGTTTGTATTCGTGATTTAAAAAACAAAAGTTGCAATACAGGCACGATTTCATAGATGGCTAGTGAGTTCTTGATATCCTGCGATTTTATTCCACTTGGGTTGCAATCAATTGAAATTCGGCATTATTTCGCTGTCAATCCTTTCCCCAAATATTTTTCTTTAACTCCCTTGTTTCCTAGTCACCCCTTCTGAATTGCATGACACTTATGATAAAAAGAGATCACACTCTGCGTAAAAGTTAGTACTTTCATGAAGAAAAGGCTCGGGAACCTAGCCGTTAAACACAGCTTTTGTAGAACTACGAATGTTGTGTGATTATAATACTACAAGGAATGCAACTGTATTTGCACTTGTAATTATAAAAAGTGGAACGATAATTACTTTATTTTGTCGTGAATATAGATATAAACTACACCACATAATAAAAAAAAATAAAATAATTGTAACAAGAATGATTTTATTTCTGTTATTAAGTATTACACAAAATTAACTCACTTACGTCCTGTTCATTAGCAAAATTTCTTATCTGGCTGTACTCATTCGGAAAATTCACGTAAAGTAATTTTTGTTAAGTTAGGACCTATTGTAAGTATTTATTCACAGAAATTAATTAATTTAAAATTTATCCTTCGTTAAAACACCGTGGCTTCAAAGTTTGGTACGCAAACACCTTACTTGCATTAGTAATTTATGGCTGAGGCTTTAAAATCACATTGTGACGGAGATTTCAGATAGAAATAAAGTAGACTTTGTGAACACATCCACTTGATTTTAGCTAAACGAACATCGTAGTCAGTGATTCTTCTATTAATTACCATCCACAAACGAAATCATAATTTTTGTTAACTACAAAGCATTATTAATGTTTATTGAAATCACGATTGTTACAATTTATAAGATAATTATTTTGTAAGTATGATAGTTATACTTTTAAAGGTCTATAGATGAACAAACGAATTCTCTGCACGTTAAAAAAAACTGTGTTTAATTCAAAGGAATGGTGATTATGTTCAATGAAACCAATTCCCAAGTTAGGGCAGATAGATTCCTAGAGAAGATACAAACGCTGTGCAACCTACAAAAATGCGCGGGTACCAACGATGGTAATGTGAATATAAAACAGCAGAGACTCTGCTTAAGTGTGTTCTAGGTAAAATATTTTCTGAAAGTTTTGGTATTGTGCATACATTTTCGGTGGAACAAACAAACGTGTTCATATTTTGAGAGTTCAAATTAATACACATAAGGAAATGTTTAGTTTCTAAATATCTATATTTATTAAAACTTTTATGTTGAATCTAATTAATTTGTTGTGCTACTGCTTAAACAAATTTTTTATCACAACATCTAAAATACATGAAAACATTTCTGTTTGAAATAAGTTTTTTTTGCTAATATTTCCCTTTTATCGTTCAAATAAAATTTAAGGTCGAAATAGCTAGGAGCTACGGCTTTGCTACAAATTAGCCAAAAACAATTCCCTTCCAAATATATATGATTTATTGCACTGCGTAACCTTTAATGAATCACTGCTGACCTGAAATTTTATGATACAGTATCTTATTGAATGTGCTATTGATTAAATTTTCAAATAATTATACTCACGTACAAAAGCTCTACGTGTGATGATTTTAAAAATTATTAGGTTTTCTTTTATCAAGCTGCAACATATTTGTCACATAAAAAATCCGTTTCATTTTTCAAAAACCTGAGAAACAGCTGTTTTACGACTTTAATAACTATTACAAGGATTTGCGCTAATCATGATTTGCAGGCATGTGTTTTAAATGTGGAAATTTATTTAAATGGGCTAAATTTAAAGATAAATATTTAACAAAAAAGGTTTCCCCCTCCCCCAAAAAAGATAAGAAATATTTCGAAACAAATATAAAATAATTTCGTTCACAATTTTTTGTAAAATACAAAATTTCAAATTCATTAAAAATATTGCGTATAAAAATTAAAAATTGCGGAATTTCAGATAAGGCAGCATTCTTAAATAAGTATTACGAAGTTTACTGATAAGAGAAAATGTAAAGTTATGAATTATATTATGAATATTTTACCTCGGCTGTTCAATAAATGCATGCAGAAAAATTAGGATCTAACGTTCGAGTTGTATTAAAAGTATTTCATGTAATTGATCAGTGATTAAATTTATATATTGGTGTTAATTTACCGCATCGAAAGGAATAAGCGCACCAACGTTTCTCAACCACCATATAGTGACGGTCGATACACGTAGAGGACTATATACACAACGTAGTTTGTTTTGGCAGTTTTCATATAACGATTATGTCCCATACTAAAATTATTTCATTTTAGCGTCTCCGATCAAGGTACGCGGTCGTAAGACACTGCACTGCAGCATTCACAAGGACTTTGGTTACATTTCCTGACATTAAAAAAAACTAATTCAGTATTCCAGTGAGTTTTATGCCATCTTTCCAGGCCAGAGCTGGAACAAGTTCTTCGTGCAGACCGTCTCGTGTAGTCTCGGCGATATTCGTGGGAATTTAAAACTCACACTACATACATATATAGTTTTCAATTGAAATTAGTAAGCAGTTAAATAATTCAACTGGTCAGGTATAACCATGTCATAAGATTTCAAGAAACTGTTTATATGGCGGAATTAAAATTGATACGAACCTGGTGACTGCGCAAACCTGGTCAAATGACACAGAAATAAAAACGGGGTTTTGATAGCTACGAAATGTTTTGACAGTACGGACCGTAGCAAATATTTTTCCAGTTGTTACATTATTTGTAGTCACTGGAAAACTTTTCTGGTGACAGCAAAAAATATGGCCACCACGAGCAAATTTGGTGAGGTCCATAATGATGAAATATTTTGTGGTGGCATCTCGGCATTTTTTAGGGTACGTTACTTCAGAAGATTACTTAACACAACCCGCTCTTGTTCTCCAGGCGTTGTACGTAGATACATGATTGATTCGCGTATTACTGTGGACACAATAGTTAAAAAAAAAACGTCAAGTTCGCGTCATGTTCGCTACTGGCCCTTCACTTATTTGACGTGTCATTCAGGTTGATGTCTGTCAGCGAGCAGCCACTGAGAAATTTCAGTATGTTTCAGTACGTAGGTATTCTTGAAGGCTAAGATACACGCCAGTGAACCAGTGAATTTTTCCCGTCTCCAATTATGCTACAACGTTGAACACATTTACTGGTAACTTAATAGTAAAATGGGACTTGCTCTTAGTTTTGCTGTAGGTTTGATACAAATCCATATTTCTTTAGGGTGTGCCTGTTAAACAGTGAGCCAATGAAATCCGGAGATCAGTGGATATCAGTGGCGATGCGTGACGTAATTTGAAAGGCAAGCTACCAATCATATTTGCGACTACCAGGATTTTAGCGCTTAAAAAGGGAAAGAGAAGGGCGGCTTAAAACTAGGAGTATTTTTAACGGAAGAGAGAGATAATAAAATCGACTATAGCATATTCCCAGGCAACAAGCATGTCAGCCAGATTAACAACTGACGTAACGGAAATCGTAACGGCTTGTATGGCACCTGTTAAGCGGTATCGCGTCAAATATTCGTTATCAGAATCAGAATGCGTGAAGACAATATGACGGGATGTCGGGATACCTGGTACCTTAAGATAAAACCAAGGAGCCAGCCAGAGAGTGGGTCATATTTTCACGTTACTATCTACAGAAAGCCGCGTCAGCGGGGGCGTGATTTAGGGGAAGGGGGAAAATCTCCCCTGGATTTAGAAGGATATGTGTATAAATTTTCTTTTAAAATTTGTTATTTACATAATACTAACGTAAACACATAAAACCGAAGTTTTATTAATAAAGTTTCTAATTTATACATGCTTAGTTAATAAAAAAGATGCAACAAGGTCAGTGTCAAAAAAATCATGCCCCCTCGCCCCCCAGGAAAACCAGAAATGACGCCCCTGCGCGTTTTGAAATCACGGCTGGTGATGTGGCCTATGTTCAA